>CATORF010000395.1:0-58287 GCA_951804975.1 Anthophora plumipes
AAGATATCTACTGTTCTGCATCTCAAATGCACTGTGGAGTGGTGAAAACACCAGAAAACGTGTTTCTCGCACTAAATAGCACAAAAAGAGCGCTCTCGACGTTTCTGCATACTTCGGACAGAAGTCTCAACAAGATTATCGCAGAAAATGCATATCTCAGCTTGAAACCCCACGAAAACCAAGATATCTACTGTTCTGCATATCAAATGCACTGTGGAGTGGTGAAAACACCAGAAAACGTGTTTCTCGCATTAAATAGCTCGAAAAGCGCAATCTCGATGATTCTGCATACTTCTAACAGAAGTCTTACCAAGATTACCGCAGAAAATGCATATCGCTGCTTGAAATCCCAAGAAAACCAAGATATCTACTGTTCTGCATATCCAACGAACTGTGGAGTGGGGAAAACCCCAGAAAACGTGTTTCTCGCATTAAATCGTTCGAAAAGAGCGCTCTCGACGTTTCTGCATACTTCGGACAGATGTTTCACCAAGCTTATCGTAGAAAATGCATATCTCAGCTTGAAACCCGACGGAAACCAAAATATCTTCGGTTCTGCATATCCAACGCACTGTGGAGTGGTGAAAACACCAGATAACGTGTTTCTCGCATTAAATAGCTCGAAAAGAGCGATCTCGATGTTTCAACATACTTCGGACAGAAGTGTCACCAAGATTATCGTAAAAAATGCATATCTCAGCTTGAAACCCCACGAAAGCCAAGATATCGCTGGTTCTGCATATCAAACGCACTGTGGAGTGGAGAAAACCCCAGAAAACGTGTTTCTCGCATTAAATAGTTCGAAAAGAGCGCTCTCGACGTTTCTGCATACTTCGGACAGATGTTTCACCAAGCTTATCGTAGAAAATGCATATCTCAGCTTGAAACCCGACGGAAACCAAAATATCTCCGGTTCTGCATATCCAACGCACTGTGGAGTGGTGAAAACCCCAGAAAACGTGTTTCTCGCATTAAATAGTTCGAAAAGAGCGCTCTCGACGTTTCTGCATACTTCGGACAGATGTTTCACCAAGATTATCGCAGGAAATGCATATCCCAGCTTGAATCCCCACGAAAACCAAGATATCTCCGGTTCTGCATATCCAACGAACTGTGGAGTGATGAAAACCCCAGAAAACGAGTTTCTCGCATTAAATAGCTCGAAAAGAGCGCTCTCGATGTTCCTGCATACTTCGGACAGATGTTTCACCAAGATTATCGTAGAAAATGCATATCTCAGCTTGAAACCCGACGAAAACCAAAATATCGCCGGTTCTGCATATCAAACCAACTGTGGAGTGGTGAAAACACCAGATAACGTGTTTCTCGCATTAAATAGCTCGAAAAGCGCAATCTCGATGATTCTGCATACTTCTAACAGAAGTCTCACCAAGATTACCGCAGAAAATGCATATCTCTGCTTGAAATCCCAAGAAAACCAAGATATCTACTGTTCTGCATATCCAACGAACTGTGGAGTGGTGAAACCCCCAGAAAACGTGTTTCTCGCATCAAATAGCTCGAAAGGAGCGCTCTCGATGTTTCTGCATTCTTCGGACAGATGTTTTACCAAGCTTATCGTAGAAAATGCATATCTCAGCTTGAAACCCGACGAAAACCGAGTTATCTCCGGTTCTGCATATCCAACGCACTGTGGAGAGGTGATAACACCAGATAACGTGTTTCTCGCATCAAATAGCTCGAAAGGAGCGCTCTCGATGTTTCTGCATTCTTCGGACAGAAGTCTCAACAAGATTATCGCAGAAAATGCATATCTCAGCTTGAAACCCCACGAAAACCAAGACATGTACTGTTCTGCATATCAAATGCACTGTGGAGTGGTGAAAACACCAGAAAACGTGTTTCTCGCACTAACTAGCTCGAAAAGAGCGATCTCGATGATACAGCATACTTCGGACAGAAGTCTCACCAAGATTATCGCAGAAAATGCATATCTCAGCTTGAAACCCCACGAAAACCAAGATATCGCTGTGTTCAGCATATCAAACGCACTGTGGAGTGGTGAAAACAGCAGAAAACGTGTTTCGTGCATTAAGTAGCTCGAAAAGAGCGATCTAGATGATTCTGCATACTTCTGACTGAAGTCTCACCAATATTATCGCAGAAAATGCATATTTCAGCTCGAAACCTAACGAAAATCAAGATGTTGCCAGTTCTGCATATCAAACGCACTGTGGAGTGGTGAAAACAACCAGAGAACGTGTTTCTCGCATTAAATAGCTTGAAAAGAGCGATCTCGATGATTCAGCATACTTCGGACAGGAGTCTCACCAAGATTATCGCAGGAAATGCATATCTCAGCTTGAAACCCCACGAAAACCAAGATATCGCCTGTTCTGCATATCAAACGCACTGTGGAGTGGTGAAAACACCAGATAACGTGTTTCTCGCATTAAATAGTTCGAAACGAGCGATCTCGATGATTCTGCATACTTCGGACGGAAGTCTCACCAAAATTATCGTAAAAAATGCATATCTCAGCTTGAAACCCCGCGAAAACCAAGATATCGCTGTGTTCAGCATATCAAACGCACTGTGGAGTGGTGAAAACACCATAAAACGTGTTTCTCGCATTAAATAGCTCGAATAGAGCGATCTCGATGATTCTTCATACTTCGGACAGAAGTCTCACCAAGATTATCGTAGAAAATGCATATCTCAGCTTGAAACCCGACGAAAACCGAGTTATCTCCGGTTCAGCATATCCAACGCACTGTGGAGTGGTGAAAACAGCAGATAACGTGTTTCTCGCACTAACTAGCTCGAAAAGAGCGATCTCGATGATACAGCATACTTCTGACAGAAGTCTCACCAGGATTATCGTAGAAAATGCAAATCTCAGCTTCAAACCCGACGAAAACCGATATATCTCCGGTTCTGCATGTCAAACGTACTGTGGAGTGGTGAAAACACCAGAAAACGTGTTTCGTGCATTAAGTAGCTCGAAAAGAGCGATCTAGATGATTCTGCATACTTCTGACTGAAGTCTCACCAATATAATCGCAGAAAATGCATATCTCATCTTGAAACCCCACGAAAACCAAGATATCGCTGGTTCTGCATATCAAACGCACTGTGGAGTGGTGAAAACACCAGAAAACGTGTTTCTCGCATTAAGTAGCTCGAAAAGAGCGTTCTCGAAGATCCTGCATACTTCTGATAGAAGTCTCACCAAGATTATCGTAGAAACTGCATATCTCAGCTTGAAACCCGAAGAAAACCGATATATCTCCGGTTCTGCATATCAAACGCACTGTGCAGTGGTGAAAACACCAGATAACGTGTTTCTCGCATTAAATAGCTCGAAACGAGCGATCTCGATGATTCTGCATACTTCGGACGGAAGTCTCACCAAAATTATCGTAAAAAATGCATATCTCAGCTTGAAACCCCGCGAAAACCAAGATATCGCTGTGTTCAGCATATCAAACGCACTGTGGAGTGGTGAAAACCCCATAAAACGTGTTTCTCGCATTAAATAGCTCGAATAGAGCGATTTCGATGATTCTTCATACTTCGGACAGAAGTCTCACCAAGAGTATCGTAGAAAATGCATATCTCAGCTTGAAACCCGACGAAAACCGAGTTATCTCCGGTTCTGCATATCCAACGCACTGCGGAGTGGTGATAACACCAGATAACGTGTTTCTCGCATTGAATAGATCGAAACGAGCGATCTCGATGATTCTGCATACTTCGGACAGAAGTATCAACAAGATTATCGCAGAAAATGCATATCTCAGCTTGAAACCCCACGAAAACCAAGATATCTACTGTTCTGCATATCAATCGCACTGTGGAGTGGTGAAAACACCATATAACGTGTTTCTCGCATTAAATAGCTCGAAAAGAGCGTTCTAGATGATTCAGCATACTTCGGACAGAAGTCTCACCAAGATTATCGCAGGAAATGCATATCCCAGCTTGAATCCCCACGAAAACCAAGATATCTCCGGTTCTGCATATCCAACGAACTGTGGAGTGGTGAAAACCCCAGAAAACGAGTTTCTCGCATTAAATAGTTCGAAAAGAGCGCTCTCGATGTTCCTGCATACTTCGGACAGAAGTCTCAACAAGATTATCGCAGAAAATGCATATCTCAGCTTGAAACCCGACGAAAACCGAGTTATCTCCGGTTCTGCATATCCAACGCACTGTGGAGTGGTGATAACACCAGATAACGTGTTTCTCGCATTGAATAGATCGAAACGAGCGATCTCGATGATTCTGCATACTTCGGACAGAAGTATCAACAAGATTATCGCAGAAAATGCATATCTCAGCTTGAAACCCCACGAAAACCAAGATATCTACTGTTCTGCATCTCAAATGCACTGTGGAGTGGTGAAAACACCAGAAAACGTGTTTCTCGCACTAAATAGCACGAAAAGAGCGCTCTCGACGTTTCTGCATACTTCGGACAGAAGTCTCAACAAGATTATCGCAGAAAATGCATATCTCAGCTTGAAACCCCACGAAAACCAAGATATCTACTGTTCTGCATATCAAATGCACTGTGGAGTGGTGAAAACACCAGAAAACGTGTTTCTCGCATTAAATAGCTCGAAAAGCGCAATCTCGATGATTCTGCATACTTCTAACAGAAGTCTTACCAAGATTACCGCAGAAAATGCATATCGCTGCTTGAAATCCCAAGAAAACCAAGATATCTACTGTTCTGCATATCCAACGAACTGTGGAGTGGGGAAAACCCCAGAAAACGTGTTTCTCGCATTAAATCGTTCGAAAAGAGCGCTCTCGACGTTTCTGCATACTTCGGACAGATGTTTCACCAAGCTTATCGTAGAAAATGCATATCTCAGCTTGAAACCCGACGGAAACCAAAATATCTCCGGTTCTGCATATCCAACGCACTGTGGAGTGGTGAAAACACCAGATAACGTGTTTCTCGCATTAAATAGCTCGAAAAGAGCGATCTCGATGTTTCAACATACTTCGGACAGAAGTGTCACCAAGATTATCGTAAAAAATGCATATCTCAGCTTGAAACCCCACGAAAGCCAAGATATCGCTGGTTCTGCATATCAAACGCACTGTGGAGTGGAGAAAACCCCAGAAAACGTGTTTCTCGCATTAAATAGTTCGAAAAGAGCGCTCTCGACGTTTCTGCATACTTCGGACAGATGTTTCACCAAGCTTATCGTAGAAAATGCATATCTCAGCTTGAAACCCGACGGAAACCAAAATATCTCCGGTTCTGCATATCCAACGCACTGTGGAGTGGTGAAAACCCCAGAAAACGTGTTTCTCGCATTAAATAGTTCGAAAAGAGCGCTCTCGACGTTTCTGCATACTTCGGACAGATGTTTCACCAAGATTATCGCAGGAAATGCATATCCCAGCTTGAATCCCCACGAAAACCAAGATATCTCCGGTTCTGCATATCCAACGAACTGTGGAGTGATGAAAACCCCAGAAAACGAGTTTCTCGCATTAAATAGCTCGAAAAGAGCGCTCTCGATGTTCCTGCATACTTCGGACAGATGTTTCACCAAGATTATCGTAGAAAATGCATATCTCAGCTTGAAACCCGACGAAAACCAAAATATCGCCGGTTCTGCATATCAAACCAACTGTGGAGTGGTGAAAACACCAGATAACGTGTTTCTCGCATTAAATAGCTCGAAAAGCGCAATCTCGATGATTCTGCATACTTCTAACAGAAGTCTCACCAAGATTACCGCAGAAAATGCATATCTCTGCTTGAAATCCCAAGAAAACCAAGATATCTACTGTTCTGCATATCCAACGAACTGTGGAGTGGTGAAACCCCCAGAAAACGTGTTTCTCGCATCAAATAGCTCGAAAGGAGCGCTCTCGATGTTTCTGCATTCTTCGGACAGATGTTTTACCAAGCTTATCGTAGAAAATGCATATCTCAGCTTGAAACCCGACGAAAACCGAGTTATCTCCGGTTCTGCATATCCAACGCACTGTGGAGAGGTGATAACACCAGATAACGTGTTTCTCGCATCAAATAGCTCGAAAGGAGCGCTCTCGATGTTTCTGCATTCTTCGGACAGAAGTCTCAACAAGATTATCGCAGAAAATGCATATCTCAGCTTGAAACCCCACGAAAACCAAGATATGTACTGTTCTGCATATCAAATGCACTGTGGAGTGGTGAAAACACCAGAAAACGTGTTTCTCGCACTAACTAGCTCGAAAAGAGCGATCTCGATGATACAGCATACTTCGGACAGAAGTCTCACCAAGATTATCGCAGAAAATGCATATCTCAGCTTGAAACCCCACGAAAACCAAGATATCGCTGTGTTCAGCATATCAAACGCACTGTGGAGTGGTGAAAACAGCAGAAAACGTGTTTCGTGCATTAAGTAGCTCGAAAAGAGCGATCTAGATGATTCTGCATACTTCTGACTGAAGTCTCACCAATATTATCGCAGAAAATGCATATCTCAGCTCGAAACCTAACGAAAATCAAGATGTTGCCAGTTCTGCATATCAAACGCACTGTGGAGTGGTGAAAACAACCAGAGAACGTGTTTCTCGCATTAAATAGCTTGAAAAGAGCGATCTCGATGATTCAGCATACTTCGGACAGGAGTCTCACCAAGATTATCGCAGGAAATGCATATCTCAGCTTGAAACCCCACGAAAACCAAGATATCGCCTGTTCTGCATATCAAACGCACTGTGGAGTGGTGAAAACACCAGATAACGTGTTTCTCGCATTAAATAGTTCGAAACGAGCGATCTCGATGATTCTGCATACTTCGGACGGAAGTCTCACCAAAATTATCGTAAAAAATGCATATCTCAGCTTGAAACCCCGCGAAAACCAAGATATCGCTGTGTTCAGCATATCAAACGCACTGTGGAGTGGTGAAAACACCATAAAACGTGTTTCTCGCATTAAATAGCTCGAATAGAGCGATCTCGATGATTCTTCATACTTCGGACAGAAGTCTCACCAAGATTATCGTAGAAAATGCATATCTCAGCTTGAAACCCGACGAAAACCGAGTTATCTCCGGTTCAGCATATCCAACGCACTGTGGAGTGGTGAAAACAGCAGATAACGTGTTTCTCGCACTAACTAGCTCGAAAAGAGCGATCTCGATGATACAGCATACTTCTGACAGAAGTCTCACCAGGATTATCGTAGAAAATGCAAATCTCAGCTTCAAACCCGACGAAAACCGATATATCTCCGGTTCTGCATGTCAAACGTACTGTGGAGTGGTGAAAACACCAGAAAACGTGTTTCGTGCATTAAGTAGCTCGAAAAGAGCGATCTAGATGATTCTGCATACTTCTGACTGAAGTCTCACCAATATAATCGCAGAAAATGCATATCTCATCTTGAAACCCCACGAAAACCAAGATATCGCTGGTTCTGCATATCAAACGCACTGTGGAGTGGTGAAAACACCAGAAAACGTGTTTCTCGCATTAAGTAGCTCGAAAAGAGCGTTCTCGAAGATCCTGCATACTTCTGATAGAAGTCTCACCAAGATTATCGTAGAAACTGCATATCTCAGCTTGAAACCCGAAGAAAACCGATATATCTCCGGTTCTGCATATCAAACGCACTGTGCAGTGGTGAAAACACCAGATAACGTGTTTCTCGCATTAAATAGCTCGAAACGAGCGATCTCGATGATTCTGCATACTTCGGACGGAAGTCTCACCAAAATTATCGTAAAAAATGCATATCTCAGCTTGAAACCCCGCGAAAACCAAGATATCGCTGTGTTCAGCATATCAAACGCACTGTGGAGTGGTGAAAACCCCATAAAACGTGTTTCTCGCATTAAATAGCTCGAATAGAGCGATTTCGATGATTCTTCATACTTCGGACAGAAGTCTCACCAAGAGTATCGTAGAAAATGCATATCTCAGCTTGAAACCCGACGAAAACCGAGTTATCTCCGGTTCTGCATATCCAACGCACTGCGGAGTGGTGATAACACCAGATAACGTGTTTCTCGCATTGAATAGATCGAAACGAGCGATCTCGATGATTCTGCATACTTCGGACAGAAGTATCAACAAGATTATCGCAGAAAATGCATATCTCAGCTTGAAACCCCACGAAAACCAAGATATCTACTGTTCTGCATATCAATCGCACTGTGGAGTGGTGAAAACACCATATAACGTGTTTCTCGCATTAAATAGCTCGAAAAGAGCGTTCTAGATGATTCAGCATACTTCGGACAGAAGTCTCACCAAGATTATCGCAGGAAATGCATATCCCAGCTTGAATCCCCACGAAAACCAAGATATCTCCGGTTCTGCATATCCAACGAACTGTGGAGTGGTGAAAACCCCAGAAAACGAGTTTCTCGCATTAAATAGTTCGAAAAGAGCGCTCTCGATGTTCCTGCATACTTCGGACAGAAGTCTCAACAAGATTATCGCAGAAAATGCATATCTCAGCTTGAAACCCGACGAAAACCGAGTTATCTCCGGTTCTGCATATCCAACGCACTGTGGAGTGGTGATAACACCAGATAACGTGTTTCTCGCATTGAATAGATCGAAACGAGCGATCTCGATGATTCTGCATACTTCGGACAGAAGTATCAACAAGATTATCGCAGAAAATGCATATCTCAGCTTGAAACCCCACGAAAACCAAGATATCTACTGTTCTGCATCTCAAATGCACTGTGGAGTGGTGAAAACACCAGAAAACGTGTTTCTCGCACTAAATAGCACGAAAAGAGCGCTCTCGACGTTTCTGCATACTTCGGACAGAAGTCTCAACAAGATTATCGCAGAAAATGCATATCTCAGCTTGAAACCCCACGAAAACCAAGATATCTACTGTTCTGCATATCAAATGCACTGTGGAGTGGTGAAAACACCAGAAAACGTGTTTCTCGCATTAAATAGCTCGAAAAGCGCAATCTCGATGATTCTGCATACTTCTAACAGAAGTCTTACCAAGATTACCGCAGAAAATGCATATCTCTGCTTGAAATCCCAAGAAAACCAAGATATCTACTGTTCTGCATATCCAACGAACTGTGGAGTGGGGAAAACCCGAGAAAACGTGTTTCTCGCATTAAATAGTTCGAAAAGAGCGCTCTCGACGTTTCTGCATACTTCGGACAGATGTTTCACCAAGCTTATCGTAGAAAATGCATATCTCAGCTTGAAACCCGACGGAAACCAAAATATCTCCGGTTCTGCATATCCAACGCACTGTGGAGTGGTGAAAACACCAGATAACGTGTTTCTCGCATTAAATAGCTCGAAAAGAGCGATCTCGATGTTTCAACATACTTCGGACAGAAGTGTCACCAAGATTATCGTAAAAAATGCATATCTCAGCTTGAAACCCCACGAAAGCCAAGATATCGCTGGTTCTGCATATCAAACGCACTGTGGAGTGGAGAAAACCCCAGAAAACGTGTTTCTCGCATTAAATAGTTCGAAAAGAGCGCTCTCGACGTTTCTGCATACTTCGGACAGATGTTTCACCAAGCTTATCGTAGAAAATGCATATCTCATCTTGAAACCCCACGAAAACCAAGATATCTACTATTCTGCATATCAAACGCACTGTTGAGTGGTTAAAACACCAGATAACGTGTTTCTCGCATTAAATAGCTCGAAAAGAGCGCTCTCGATGTTTCTGCATACTTCTAACAGAAGTCTCACCAAGATTATCGCAGAAAATGCATATCTCTGCTTGAAACCCCACGAAAACCAAGATATCTACTGTTCTGCATATCCAACGAACTGTGGAGTGGGGAAAACCCCAGAAAACGTGTTTCTCGCATTAAATAGTTCGAAAAGAGCGCTCTCGACGTTTCTGCATACTTCGGACAGATGTTTCACCAAGCTTATCGTAGAAAATGCATATCTCAGCTTGAAACCCGACGGAAACCAAAATATCTCCGGTTCTGCATATCCAACGCACTGTGGAGTGGTGAAAACACCAGATAACGTGTTTCTCGCATTAAATAGCTCGAAAAGAGCGATCTCGATGTTTCAGCATACTTCGGACAGAAGTGTCACCAAGATTATCGTAAAAAATGCATATCTCAGCTTGAAACCCCACGAAAGCCAAGATATCGCTGGTTCTGCATATCAAACGCACTGTGGAGTGGAGAAAACTCCGGATAAGGTTTCTCTCGCATTAACTAGCTCGAAAAGAGCGATCTCGATGTTTCAGCAAACTTCGGACAGAAGTCTCACCAAGATTATCGCAGAAAATGCATATCTCAGCTTGAAACCCCACGAAAACCAAGATGTCGCTGGTACTGCATATCCAACGCACTGTGGAGTGGTGAAAACACCAGATAACGTGTTTCTCGCATTAAATAGCTCGAAAAGTGCGATCTCGATGATTCTGCATACTTCGGACAGAAGTCTCACCAAGATTATAGCAGAAAATGCATATCTCAGATTGAAATCCCACGAAAACCAGGATATCTACTGTTCTGCATATCCAACGCACTGTGGAGTGGTGAAAACACCAGATAATGTGTTTCTCGCATTAAATAGCTCGAAACGAGCGATCTCGATGATTCTGCATACTTCGGACAGAAGTCTCACCAAGATTATCGTAAAAAAAGCATATCTCAGATTGAAACCCGACGAAAACTAAAATATCGCCGGTTCTGCATATGAAACCAACTGTGGAGTGGTGAAAACACCAGATAAGGTGTTTCTCGCATTAAATAGCTCGAAAAGTGCGATCTCGATGATTCTGCATACTTCGGACAGAAGTCTCACCAAGATTATCGCTGAAAATGCATATCTCAGCTCGAAACCCCACGAAAACCAAGAGATCTACTGTTCTGCATATCAAACGCACTGTGGAGTGGTGAAAACCCCAGAAAACGTGTTCCTCGCATTAAATAGCTCGAATAGAGCGATCTCGATGATTCTTCACACTTCGGACAGAAGTCTCACCAAGATTATCGTAAAAAATGCATATCTCAGCTTGAAACCCCACGAAAACCAAGATATCTCCGGTTCTGCATATCCAACGAACTGTGGAGTGGTGAAAACCCCAGAAAACGAGTTTCTCGCATTAAATAGCTCGAAAAGAGCGCTCTCGATGTTCCTGCATACTTCGGACAGGTGTTTCACCAAGATTATCGTAGACAATGCATATCTCAGCTTGAAACCCGACGAAAACCGAGTTATCTCCGGTTCTGCATATCCAACGCACTGTGGAGTGGTGATAACACCAGATATCGTGTTTCTCGCATTAACTAGCTCGACTAGAGCGATCTCAATGATTCTTCATACTTCGGACAGAGGTCTCACCAAGATTATCGTAGAAAATGCATATCTCAGCTTGAAACCCGACGAAAACCGAGTTATCTCCGGTTCTGCACATCAAACGTACCGTGGAGTGGCCAAAACACCAGTAAACGTGTTTCGCGCATTAAGTAGCTCGAAAAGAGCGTTCTCGAAGATTCTGCATACTTCTGACAGAAGTCTCACCAGGATTATCGTAGAAAATGCATATCTCAGCTTGAAACCGGACGAAAACCGATATATCCCCGGTTCTGCACATCAAACGTACCGTGGAGTGGTGAAAACACCAGAAAACGTGTTTCGCGCCTTAAGTAGCTCGAAAAGAGCGTTCTCGAAGATTCTGCATAATTCTGACAGAAGTCTCACCAGGATTATCGTAGAAAATGCATGTCTCAGCTTGAAACCCGACCGAAACCAGGATATCTCCGGTTCTGCATGTCAAACGTACTGTGGAGTGGTGAAAACACCAGAAAACGTGTTTCGTGCATTAAGTAGCTCGAAAAGAGCGATCTAGATGATTCTGCATAGTTCTGACTGAAGTCTCACCAATATAATCGCAGAAAATGCATATCTCAACTTGAAACCCCACGAAAACCAAGATATCGCTGGTTCTGCATGTCAAACGTACTGTGGAGTGGTGAAAACACCAGATAACGTGTTTCTCGCATTAAATAGCTCGAAAAGCGCAATCTCGATGATTCTGCATACTTCTAACAGAAGTCTCACCAAGATTACCGCAGAAAATGCATATCTCTGCTTGAAATCCCAAGAAAACCAAGATATCTACTGTTCTGCATATCCAACGAACTGTGGAGTGGTGAAACCCCCAGAAAACGTGTTTCTCGCATCAAATAGCTCGAAAGGAGCGCTCTCGATGTTTCTGCATTCTTCGGACAGATGTTTTACCAAGCTTATCGTAGAAAATGCATATCTCAGCTTGAAACCCGACGAAAACCGAGTTATCTCCGGTTCTGCATATCCAACGCACTGTGGAGAGGTGATAACACCAGATAACGTGTTTCTCGCATCAAATAGCTCGAAAGGAGCGCTCTCGATGTTTCTGCATTCTTCGGACAGAAGTCTCAACAAGATTATCGCAGAAAATGCATATCTCAGCTTGAAACCCCACGAAAACCAAGATATGTACTGTTCTGCATATCAAATGCACTGTGGAGTGGTGAAAACACCAGAAAACGTGTTTCTCGCACTAACTAGCTCGAAAAGAGCGATCTCGATGATACAGCATACTTCGGACAGAAGTCTCACCAAGATTATCGCAGAAAATGCATGTCTCAGCTTGAAACCCGACCGAAACCAAGATATATCCGGGTCTGCATGTCAAACGTACTGTGGAGTGGTGAAAACAGCAGAAAACGTGTTTCGTGCATTAAGTAGCTCGAAAAGAGCGATCTAGATGATTCTGCATACTTCTGACTGAAGTCTCACCAATATAATCGCAGAAAATGCATATCTCATCTTGAAACCCCACGAAAACCAAGATATCGCTGGTTCTGCATATCAAACGCACTGTGGAGTGGTGAAAACACCAGATAACGTGTTTCTCGCATTAAGTAGCTCGAAAAGAGCGTTCTCGAAGATCCTGCATACTTCGGACAGAAGTCTCACCAAGATTATCGCAGAAAATGCAAATCTCAGCTTGTAACCCCACGAAAACCAAGATATCGCCGGTTCTGCATATCAAACGCACTGTGGAGTGGTGAAAACACCAGATAACGTGTTTCTCGCATTAAATAGCTCGAAACGAGCGATCTCCATGATTCTGCATACTTCGGACAGAAGTCTCACCAAAATTATCGTAAAAAATGCATATCTCAGCTTGAAACCCCACGAAAACCAAGATATCGCTGTGTTCAGCATATCAAACGCACTGTGGAGTGGTGAAAACAGCAGAAAACGTGTTTCGTGCATTAAGTAGCTCGAAAAGAGCGATCTAGATGATTCTGCATACTTCTGACTGAAGTCTCACCAATATTATCGCAGAAAATGCATATCTCAGCTCGAAACCTAACGAAAATCAAGATGTTGCCAGTTCTGCATATCAAACGCACTGTGGAGTGGTGAAAACAACCAGAGAACGTGTTTCTCGCATTAAATAGCTTGAAAAGAGCGATCTCGATGATTCAGCATACTTCGGACAGGAGTCTCACCAAGATTATCGCAGGAAATGCATATCTCAGCTTGAAACCCCACGAAAACCAAGATATCGCCTGTTCTGCATATCAAACGCACTGTGGAGTGGTGAAAAAACCAGATAACGTGTTTCTCGCATTAAATAGTTCGAAACGAGCGATCTCGATGATTCTGCATACTTCGGACGGAAGTCTCACCAAAATTATCGTAAAAAATGCATATCTCAGCTTGAAACCCCGCGAAAACCAAGATATCGCTGTGTTCAGCATATCAAACGCACTGTGGAGTGGTGAAAACCCCATAAAACGTGTTTCTCGCATTAAATAGCTCGAATAGAGCGATCTCGATGATTCTTCATACTTCGGACAGAAGTCTCACCAAGATTATCGTAGAAAATGCATATCTCAGCTTGAAACCCGACGAAAACCGAGTTATCTCCGGTTCAGCATATCCAACGCACTGTGGAGTGGTGAAAACAGCAGATAACGTGTTTCTCGCACTAACTAGCTCGAAAAGAGCGATCTCGATAATACAGCATACTTCTGACAGAAGTCTCACCAGGATTATCGTAGAAAATGCAAATCTCAGCTTGAAACCCGACGAAAACCGATATATCTCCGGTTCTGCATGTCAAACGTACTGTGGAGTGGTGAAAACACCAGAAAACGTGTTTCGTGCATTAAGTAGCTCGCAAAGAGCGATCTAGATGATTCTGCATACTTCTGACTGAAGTCTCACCAATATAATCGCAGAAAATGCATATCTCATCTTGAAACCCCACGAAAACCAAGATATCGCTGGTTCTGCATATCAAACGCACTGTGGAGTGGTGAAAACACCAGAAAACGTGTTTCTCGCATTAAGTAGCTCGAAAAGAGCGCTCTCGAAGATCCTGCATACTTCTGATAGAAGTCTCACCAAGATTATCGTAGAAACTGCATATCTCAGCTTGAAACCCGAAGAAAACCGATATATCTCCGGTTCTGCATATCAAACGCACTGTGCAGTGGTGAAAACACCAGATAACGTGTTTCTCGCATTAAATAGCTCGAAACGAGCGATCTCGATGATTCTGCATACTTCGGACGGAAGTCTCACCAAAATTATCGTAAAAAATGCATATCTCAGCTTGAAACCCCGCGAAAACCAAGATATCGCTGTGTTCAGCATATCAAACGCACTGTGGAGTGGTGAAAACCCCATAAAACGTGTTTCTCGCATTAAATAGCTCGAATAGAGCGATCTCGATGATTCTTCATACTTCGGACAGAAGTCTCACCAAGAGTATCGTAGAAAATGCATATCTCAGCTTGAAACCCGACGAAAACCGAGTTATCTCCGGTTCTGCATATCCAACGCACTGCGGAGTGGTGATAACACCAGATAACGTGTTTCTCGCATTGAATAGATCGAAACGAGCGATCTCGATGATTCTGCATACTTCGGACAGAAGTATCAACAAGATTATCGCAGAAAATGCATATCTCAGCTTGAAACCCCACGAAAACCAAGATATCTACTGTTCTGCATATCAATCGCACTGTGGAGTGGTGAAAACACCATATAACGTGTTTCTCGCATTAAATAGCTCGAAAGGAGCGTTCTAGATGATTCAGCATACTTCGGACAGAAGTCTCACCAAGATTATCGCAGGAAATGCATATCCCAGCTTGAATCCCCACGAAAACCAAGATATCTCCGGTTCTGCATATCCAACGAACTGTGGAGTGGTGAAAACCCCAGAAAACGAGTTTCTCGCATTAAATAGTTCGAAAAGAGCGCTCTCGATGTTCCTGCATACTTCGGACAGAAGTCTCAACAAGATTATCGCAGAAAATGCATATCTCAGCTTGAAACCCGACGAAAACCGAGTTATCTCCGGTTCTGCATATCCAACGCACTGTGGAGTGGTGATAACACCAGATAACGTGTTTCTCGCATTGAATAGATCGAAACGAGCGATCTCGATGATTCTGCATACTTCGGACAGAAGTATCAACAAGATTATCGCAGAAAATGCATATCTCAGCTTGAAACCCCACGAAAACCAAGATATCTACTGTTCTGCATCTCAAATGCACTGTGGAGTGGTGAAAACACCAGAAAACGTGTTTCTCGCACTAAATAGCACGAAAAAAGCGCTCTCGACGTTTCTGCATACTTCGGACAGAAGTCTCAACAAGATTATCGCAGAAAATGCATATCTCAGCTTGAAACCCCACGAAAACCAAGATATCTACTGTTCTGCATATCAAATGCACTGTGGAGTGGTGAAAACACCAGAAAACGTGTTTCTCGCATTAAATAGCTCGAAAAGCGCAATCTCGATGATTCTGCATACTTCTAACAGAAGTCTTACCAAGATTACCGCAGAAAATGCATATCTCTGCTTGAAATCCCAAGAAAACCAAGATATCTACTGTTCTGCATATCCAACGAACTGTGGAGTGGGGAAAACCCGAGAAAACGTGTTTCTCGCATTAAATAGTTCGAAAAGAGCGCTCTCGACGTTTCTGCATACTTCGGACAGATGTTTCACCAAGCTTATCGTAGAAAATGCATATCTCAGCTTGAAACCCGACGGAAACCAAAATATCTCCGGTTCTGCATATCCAACGCACTGTGGAGTGGTGAAAACACCAGATAACGTGTTTCTCGCATTAAATAGCTCGAAAAGAGCGATCTCGATGTTTCAACATACTTCGGACAGAAGTGTCACCAAGATTATCGTAAAAAATGCATATCTCAGCTTGAAACCCCACGAAAGCCAAGATATCGCTGGTTCTGCATATCAAACGCACTGTGGAGTGGAGAAAACCCCAGAAAACGTGTTTCGCGCATTAAATAGTTCGAAAAGAGCGCTCTCGACGTTTCTGCATACTTCGGACAGATGTTTCACCAAGCTTATCGTAGAAAATGCATATCTCAGCTTGAAACCCGACGGAAACCAAAATATCTCCGGTTCTGCATATCCAACGCACTGTGGAGTGGTGAAAACCCCAGAACACGTGTTTCTCGCATTAAATAGTTCGAAAAGAGCGCTCTCGACGTTTCTGCATACTTCGGACAGATGTTTCACCAAGATTATCGCAGGAAATGCATATCCCAGCTTGAATCCCCACGAAAACCAAGATATCTCCGGTTCTGCATATCCAACGAACTGTGGAGTGATGAAAACCCCAGAAAACGAGTTTCTCGCATTAAATAGCTCGAAAAGAGCGCTCTCGATGTTCCTGCATACTTCGGACAGATGTTTCACCAAGATTATCGTAGAAAATGCATATCTCAGCTTGAAACCCGACGAAAACCAAAATATCGCCGGTTCTGCATATCAAACCAACTGTGGAGTGGTGAAAACACCAGATAACGTGTTTCTCGCATTAAATAGCTCGAAAAGCGCAATCTCGATGATTCTGCATACTTCTAACAGAAGTCTCACCAAGATTACCGCAGAAAATGCATATCTCTGCTTGAAATCCCAAGAAAACCAAGATATCTACTGTTCTGCATATCCAACGAACTGTGGAGTGGTGAAACCCCCAGAAAACGTGTTTCTCGCATCAAATAGCTCGAAAGGAGCGCTCTCGATGTTTCTGCATTCTTCGGACAGATGTTTTACCAAGCTTATCGTAGAAAATGCATATCTCAGCATGAAACCCGACGAAAACCGAGTTATCTCCGGTTCTGCATATCCAACGCACTGTGGAGAGGTGATAACACCAGATAACGTGTTTCTCGCATTGAATAGCTCGAAACGAGCGATCTCGATGATTCTGCATACTTCGGACAGAAGTCTCACCAAGATTATCGCAGAAAATGCATGTCTCAGCTTGAAACCCGACCGAAACCAAGATATATCCGGGTCTGCATGTCAAACGTACTGTGGAGTCGTGAAAACAGCAGAAAACGTGTTTCGTGCATTAAGTAGCTCGAAAAGAGCGATCTAGATGATTCTGCATACTTCTGACTGAAGTCTCACCAATATAATCGCAGAAAATGCATATCTCATCTTGAAACCCCACGAAAACCAAGATATCGCTGGTTCTGCATATCAAACGCACTGTGGAGTGGTGAAAACACCAGAAAACGTGTTTCTCGCATTAAGTAGCTCGAAAAGAGCGTTCTCCAAGATCCTGCATACTTCGGACAGAAGTCTCAACAAGATTATCGCAGAAAATGCATATCTCATCTTGAAACCCCACGAAAACCAAGATATCTACTATTCTGCATATCAAACGCACTGTTGAGTGGTTAAAACACCAGATAACGTGTTTCTCGCATTAAATAGCTCGAAAAGAGCGCTCTCGATGTTTCTGCATACTTCTAACAGAAGTCTCACCAAGATTATCGCAGAAAATGCATATCTCTGCTTGAAACCCCACGAAAACCAAGATATCTACTGTTCTGCATATCCAACGAACTGTGGAGTGGGGAAAACCCCAGAAAACGTGTTTCTCGCATTAAATAGTTCGAAAAGAGCGCTCTCGACGTTTCTGCATACTTCGGACAGATGTTTCACCAAGCTTATCGTAGAAAATGCATATCTCAGCTTGAAACCCGACGGAAACCAAAATATCTCCGGTTCTGCATATCCAACGCACTGTGGAGTGGTGAAAACACCAGATAACGTGTTTCTCGCATTAAATAGCTCGAAAAGAGCGATCTCGATGTTTCAGCATACTTCGGACAGAAGTGTCACCAAGATTATCGTAAAAAATGCATATCTCAGCTTGAAACCCCACGAAAGCCAAGATATCGCTGGTTCTGCATATCAAACGCACTGTGGAGTGGAGAAAACTCCGGATAAGGTTTCTCTCGCATTAACTAGCTCGAAAAGAGCGATCTCGATGTTTCAGCAAACTTCGGACAGAAGTCTCACCTAGATTATCGCAGAAAATGCATATCTCAGCTTGAAACCCCAGGAAAACCAAGATGTCGCTGTGTTCTGCATATCAAACGCACTGTGGAGTGGTGAAAACACCAGATAACGTGTTTCTCGCATCAAATAGCTCGAAAGGAGCGCTCTCGATGTTTCTGCATTCTTCGGACAGATGTTTTACCAAGCTTATCGTAGAAAATGCATATCTCAGCATGAAACCCCACGAAAACCAAGATGTCGCTGGTACTGCATATCCAACGCACTGTGGAGTGGTGAAAACACCAGATAACGTGTTTCTCGCATTAAATAGCTTGAAACGAGCGATCTCGATGATTCTGCATACTTCGGACAGAAGTCTCAACAAGATTATCGCAGAAAATGCATATCTCAGATTGAAACCCCACGAAAACCAAGATATCGCCGGTTTTGCATATCAAACGCACTGAGGAGTGGTAAAAACACTAGATATCGTGTTTCTCGCATTAAATAGCTCGAAACGAGTGATCTCGATGATTAAGCATACTTCGGACAGAAGTCTCACCAAGATTATCGTACAAAATGCATATCTCAGCCTGAAACCCCACGAAAGCCGAGATATCGCTGGTTCTGCATATCAAACGCACTGTGGAGTGGTGAAAACACCGGATAAGGTTTTTCTCGCATTAACTAGCTCGAAAAGAGCGATCTCGATGTTTCAGCATACTTCGGAAAGAAGTCTCACCTAGATTATCGCAGAAAATGCATATCTCAGCTTGAAACCCCAGGAAAACCAAGATGTCGCTGTGTTCTGCATATCAAACGCACTGTGGAGTGGTGAAAACACCAGATAACGTGTTTCTCGCATTAAATAGCTCGAAAAGAGCGTTCTAGATGATTCAGCATACTTCGGACAGAAGTCTCACCAAGATTATCGCAGGAAATGCATATCCCAGCTTGAATCCCAACGAAAACCAAGATATCTCCGGTTCTGCATATCCAACGAACTGTGGAGTGGTGAAAACCCCAGAAAACGAGTTTCTCGCATTAAATAGCTCGAAAAGAGCGCTCTCGATGTTCCTGCATACTTCGGACAGGTGTTTCACCAAGATTATCGTAGAAAATGCATATCTCAGCTTGAAACCCGACGAAAACCGAGTCATCTCCGGTTCTGCATATCCAACGCACTGTGGAGTGGTGATAACACCAGATAACGTGTTTCTCGCATTAACTAGCTCGACTAGAGCGATCTCAATGATTCTTCATACTTCGGACAGAGGTCTCACCAAGATTATCGTAGAAAATGCATATCTCAGATTGAAACCCGACGAAAACCGAGTTATCTCCGGTTCTGCACATCAAACGTACCGTGGAGTGGCCAAAACACCAGTAAACGTGTTTCGCGCATTAAGTAGCTCGAAAAGAGCGTTCTCGAAGATTCTGCATACTTCTGACAGAAGTCTCACCAGGATTATCGTAGAAAATGCATATCTCAGCTTGAAACCGGACGAAAACCGATATATCCCCGGTTCTGCACATCAAACGTACCGTGGAGTGGTGAAAACACCAGAAAACGTGTTTCGCGCCTTAAGTAGCTCGAAAAGAGCGTTCTCGAAGATTCTGCATAATTCTGACAGAAGTCTCACCAGGATTATCGTAGAAAATGCATGTCTCAGCTTGAAACCCGACCGAAACCAGGATATCTCCGGTTCTGCATGTCAAACGTACTGTGGAGTGGTGAAAACACCAGAAAACGTGTTTCGTGCATTAAGTAGCTCGAAAAGAGCGATCTAGATGATTCTGCATAGTTCTGACTGAAGTCTCACCAATATAATCGCAGAAAATGCATATCTCAACTTGAAACCCCACGAAAACCAAGATATCGCTGGTTCTGCATATCAAACGCACTGTGGAGTGGTTAAAACACCAGATAACGTGTTTCTCGCATTAAGTAGCTCAAAAAGAGCGTTCTAGATGATTCAGCATACTTCGGACAGAAGTCTCACCAAGATTATCGCAGGAAATGCATATCCCAGCTTGAATCCCCACGAAAACCAAGATATCTCCGGTTTTGCATATCCAACGAACTGTGGAGTGGTGAAAACCCCAGAAAACGAGTTTCTCGCATTAAATAGCTCGAAAAGAGCGCTCTCGATGTTCCTGCATACTTCGGACAGATGATTCACCAAGATTATCGTAAAAAATGCATATCTCAGCTTGAAACGCCACGAAAGCCAAGATATCGCTGGTTCTGCATATCAAACGCACTGAGGAGTGGTAAAAACACTAGATATCGTGTTTCTCGCATTAAATAGCTCGAAACGAGTGATCTCGATGATTAAGCATACTTCGGACAGAAGTCTCACCAAGATTATCGTACAAAATGCATATCTCTGCCTGAAACCCCACGAAAGCCGAGATATCGCTGGTTCTGCATATCAAACGCACAGTGGAGTGGTGAAAACACCGGATAAGGTTTTTCTCGCATTAACTAGCTCGAAAAGAGCGATCTCGATGTTTCAGCATACTTCGGGAAGAAGTCTCACAAAGATTATCGCAGAAAATGCATATCTCAGCTTGAAACCCCAGGAAAACCAAGATGTCGCTGTGTTCTGCATATCAAACGCACTGTGGAGTGGTGAAAACACCAGATAACGTGTTTCTCGCATTAAATAGCTCGAAAAGAGCGTTCTAGATGATTCAGCATACTTCGGACAGAAGTCTCACCAAGATTATCGCAGGAAATGCATATCCCAGCTTGAATCCCCACGAAAACCAAGATATCTCCGGTTCTGCATATCCAACGAACTGTGGAGTGGTGAAAACCACAGAAAACGAGTTTCTCGCATTAAATAGCTCGAAAAGAGCGCTCTCGACGTTTCGGCATACTTCGGACAGAAGTCTCAACAAGATTATCGCAGAAAATGCATATCTCAGCTTGAAACCCCACGAAAACCAAGATATCTACTGTTCTGCATATCAAATGCACTGTGGAGTGGTGAAAACACCAGAAAACGTGTTTCTCGCACTAAATAGCTCGAAAAGAGCGCTCTCGACGTTTCTGCATACTTCGGACAGAAGTCTCAACAAGATTATCGCAGAAAATGCATATCTCAACTTGAAACCCCACGAAAACCAAGATATCTACTGTTCTGCATATCAAACGCACTGTGGAGTGATGAAAACACCAGATAACGTGTTTCTCGCACTAACTAGCTCGAAAAGAGCGATCTCGATGATACAGCATACTTCGGACAGAAGTCTCACCAAGATTATCGTAGAAAATGCATATCTCAGCTTGAAACCCGACGAAAACCGAGTTATCTCCGGTTCTGCACATCAAACGTACCGTGGAGTGGTGAAAACACCAGATAACGTGTTTCTCGCATTAAATAGCTCGAAACGAGCTATCGCCATGATTCTGCATACTTCGGACAGAAGTCTCACCAAAATTATCGTAAAAAATGCATATCTCAGCTTGAAACCCCACGAAAACCAAGATATCGCTGTGTTCAGCATATCAAACGCACTGTGGAGTGGTGAAAACCCCAGAAAACGTGTTTCTCGCATTAACTAGCTCGACTAGAGCGATCTCAATGATTCTTCATACTTCGGACAGAGGTCTCACCAAGATTATCGTAGAAAATGCATATCTCAGCTTGAAACCCGACGAAAACCGAGTTATCTCCGGTTCTGCACATCAAACGTACCGTGGAGTGGGCAAAACACCAGTAAACGTGTTTCGCGCATTAAGTAGCTCGAAAAGAGCGTTCTCGAAGGTTCTGCATACTTCTGACAGAAGTCTCACCAGGATTATCGTAGAAAATGCATATCTCAGCTTGAAACCGGACGAAAACCGAAATATCTCCGGTTCTGCACATCAAACGTACCGTGGAGTGGTCAAAACACCAGAAAACGTGTTTCGCGCCTTAAGTAGCTCGAAAAGAGCGTTCTCGAAGATTCTGCATAATTCTGACAGAAGTCTCACCAGGATTATCGTAGAAAATGCATGTCTCAGCTTGAAACCCGACCGAACCCAAGATATCTCCGGTTCTGCATGTCAAACGTACTGTGGAGTGGTGAAAACACCAGAAAACGTGTTTCGTGCATTAAGTAGCTCGAAAAGAGCGATCTAGATGATTCTGCATACTTCTGACTGAAGTCTCACCAATATAATCGCAGAAAATGCATATCTCATCTTGAAACCCCACGAAAACCAAGATATCGCTGGTTCTGCATATCAAACGCACTGTGGAGTGGTGAAAACACCAGATAACGTGTTTCTCGCATTAAATAGCTCGAAAAGAGCGTTCTAGATGATTCAGCATACTTCGGACAGAAGTCTCACCAAGATTATCGCAGGAAATGCATATCCCAGCTTGAATCCCCACGAGAACCAAGATATCTCCGGTTCTGCATATCCAACGAACTGTGGAGTGGTGAAAACCCCAGAAAACGTGTTTCTCGCATTAAATAGCTCGAAAGGAGCGCTCTCGATGATTCTGCATACTTCGGACAGAAGTATCAACAAGATTATCGCAGAAAATGCATATCTCAGCTTGAAACCCCACGAAAACCAAGATATGTACTGTTCTGCATATCAAATGCACTGTGGAGTGGTGAAAACACCAGAAAACGTGTTTCTCGCACTAACTAGCTCGAAAAGAGCGATATCGATGATACAGCATACTTCGGACAGAAGTCTGACCAAGATTATCGCAGAAAATGCATATCTCAGCTTGAAACCCCACGAAAACCAAGATATCGCCTGTTCTGCATATCAAACGCACTGTGGAGTGGTGAAAACACCAGATAACGTGTTTCTCGCATTGAATAGCTCGAAACGAGCGATCTCGATGATTCTGCATACTTCGGACAGAAGTCTCACCAAAATTATCGTAAAAAATGCATATCTCAGTTTGAAACCTCACGAAAACTAAGATGTCGCTGTGTTCTGCATATCAAACGCACTGTGGAGTGGTGAAAACCCCAGAAAACGTGTTCCTCGCATTAAATAACTCGAATAGAGCGATCTCGATGATTCTTCATACTTCGGACAGAGGTCTCACCAAGATTATCGTAGAAAATGCATATCTCAGCTTGAAACCCGACGAAAACCGAGTTATCTCCGGTTCTGCACATCAAACGTACCGTGGAGTGGCCAAAACACCAGTAAACGTGTTTCGCGCATTAAGTAGCTCGAAAAGAGCGTTCTCGAAGATTCTGCATACTTCTGACAGAAGTCTCACCAGGATTATCGTAGAAAATGCATATCTCATCTTGAAACCGGACGAAAACCGATATATCCCCGGTTCTGCGCATCAAACGTACCGTGGAGTGGTGAAAACACCAGAAAACGTGTTTCGCGCCTTAAGTAGCTCGAAAAGAGCGTTCTCGAAGATTCTGCATAATTCTGACAGAAGTCTCACCAGGATTATCGTAGAAAATGCATGTCTCAGCTTGAAACCCGACCGAACCCAAGATATCTCCGGTTCTGCATGTCAAACGTACTGTGGAGTGGTGAAAACACCAGAAAACGTGTTTCGTGCATTAAGTACCTCGAAAAGAGCGATCTAGATGATTCTGCATACTTCTGACTGAAGTCTCACCAATATAATCGCAGAAAATGCATATCTCATCTTGAAACCCCACGAAAACCAAGATATCGCTGGTTCTGAATATCAAACGCACTGTGGAGTGGTGAAAACACCAGATAACGTGTTTCTCGCATTAAATAGCTCGAAAAGAGCGTTCTAGATGATTCAGCATACTTCGGACAGAAGTCTCACCAAAATTATCGTAAAAAATGCATATCTCAGCTTGAAACCCCACGAAAACCAAGATATCGCTGTGTTCAGCATATCAAACGCACTGTGGAGTGGTGAAAACCCCAGAAAACGTGTTTCTCGCATTAACTAGCTCGACTAGAGCGATCTCAATGATTCTTCATACTTCGGACAGAGGTCTCACCAAGATTATCGTAGAAAATGCATATCTCAGCTTGAAACCCGACGAAAACCGAGTTATCTCCGGTTCTGCACATCACACGTACCGTGGAGTGGCCAAAACACCAGTAAACGTGTTTCGCGCATTAAGTAGCTCGAAAAGAGCGTTCTCGAAGATTCTGCATACTTCTGACAGAAGTCTCACCAGGATTATCGTAGAAAATGCATATCTCAGCTTGGAGCCGGACGAAAACCGATATATCTCCGGTTCTGCGTATCAAACGTACCGTGGAGTGGTCAAAACACCAGAAAACGTGTTTCGCGCCTTAAGTAGCTCGAAAAGAGCGTTCTCGAAGATTCTGCATAATTCTGACAGAAGTCTCACCAGGATTATCGTAGAAAATACATGTCTCAGCTTGAAACCCGACCGAAACCAAGATATCTCCGGTTCTGCATGTCAAACGTACTGTGGAGTGGTGAAAACACCAGAAAACGTGTTTCGTGCATTAAGTAGCTCGAAAAGAGCGATCTAGATGATTCTGCATACTTCTGACTGAAGTCTCACCAATATAATCGCAGAAAATGCATATCTCATCTTGAAACCCCACGAAAACCAAGATATCGCTGGTTCTGCATATCAAACGCACTGTGGAGTGGTGAAAACACCAGATAACGTGTTTCTCGCATTAAATAGCTCGAAAAGAGCGTTCTAGATGATTCAGCATACTTCGGACAGAAGTCTCACCAAGATTATCGCAGGAAATGCATATCCCAGCTTGAATCCCCACGAAAACCAAGATATCTCCGGTTCTGCATATCCAACGAACTGTGGAGTGGTGAAAACCCCAGAAAACGTGTTTCTAGCATTAAATAGCTCGAAAGGAGCGCTCTCGATGATTCTGCATACTTCGGACAGAAGTATCAACAAGATTATCGCAGAAAATGCATATCTCAGCTTGAAACCCCACGAAAACCAAGATATGTACTGTTCTGCATATCAAATGCACTGTGGAGTGGTGAAAACACCAGAAAACGTGTTTCTCGCACTAACTAGCTCGAAAAGAGCGATATCGATGATACAGCATACTTCGGACAGAAGTCTCACCAAGATTATCGCAGAAAATGCATATCTCAGCTTGAAACCCCACGAAAACCAAGATATCGCCTGTTCTGCATATCAAACGCACTGTGGAGTGGTGAAAACACCAGATAACGTGTTTCTCGCATTGAATAGCTCGAAACGAGCGATCTCGATGATTCTGCATTCTTCGGACAGAAGTCTCACCAAAATTATCGTAAAAAATGCATATCTCAGCTTGAAACCTCACGAAAACCAAGATGTCGCTGTGTTCTGCATATCAAACGCACTGTGGAGTGGTGAAAACCCCAGAAAACGTGTTCCTCGCATTAAATAACTCGAATAGAGCGATCTCGATGATTCTTCATACTTCGGACAGAGGTCTCACCAAGATTATCGTAGAAAATGCATATCTCAGCTTGAAACCCGACGAAAACCGAGTTATCTCCGGTTCTGCACATCAAACGTACCGTGGAGTGGCCAAAACACCAGTAAACGTCTTTCGCGCATTAAGTAGCTCGAAAAGAGCGTTCTCGAAGATTCTGCATACTTCTGACAGAAGTCTCACCAGGATTATCGTAGAAAATGCATATCTCAGCTTGAAACCGGACGAAAACGGATATATCCCCGGTTCTGCACATCAAACGTACCGTGGAGTGGTGAAAACACCAGAAAACGTGTTTCGCGCCTTAAGTAGCTCGAAAAGAGCGTTCTCGAAGATTCTGCATAATTCTGACAGACGTCTCACCAGGATTATCGTAGAAAATGCATGTCTCAGCTTGAAACCCGACCGAAACCAGGATATCTCCGGTTCTGCATGTCAAACGTACTGTGGAGTGGTGAAAACACCAGAAAACGTGTTTCGTGCATTAAGTAGCTCGAAAAGAGCGATCTAGATGATTCTGCATGCTTCTGACTGAAGTCTCACCAATATAATCGCAGAAAATGCATATCTCAACTTGAAACCCCACGAAAACCAAGATATCGCTGGTTCTGCATATCAAACGCACTGTGGAGTGGTTAAAACACCAGATAACGTGTTTCTCGCATTAAATAGCTCGAAAAGAGCGTTCTAGATGATTCAGCATACTTCGGACAGAAGTGTCACCAAGATTATCGCAGGAAATGCATATCCCAGCTTGAATCCCCACGAAAACCAAGATATCTCCGGTTCTGCATATCCAACGAACTGTGGAGTGGTGAAAACCCCAGAAAACGAGTTTCTCGCATTAAATAGCTCGAAAAGAGCGCTCTCGATGTTCCTGCATACTTCGGACAGATGTTTCACCAAGATTATCGTAAAAAATGCATATCTCAGCTTGAAACCCCACGAAAGCCAAGATATCGCTGGTTCTGCATATCAAACGCACTGAGGAGTGGTAAAAACACTAGATATCGTGTTTCTCGCATTAAATAGCTCGAAACGAGTGATCTCGATGATTAAGCATACTTCGGACAGAAGTCTCACCAAGATTATCGTACAAAATGCATATCTCAGCCTGAAACCCCACGAAAGCCGAGATATCGCTGGTTCTGCATATCAAACGCACTGTGGAGTGGTGAAAACACCGGATAAGGTTTTTCTCGCATTAACTAGCGCGAAAAGAGCGATCTCGATGTTTCAGCATACTTCGGAAAGAAGTCTCACCAAGATTATCGCAGAAAATGCATATCTCAGCTTGAAACCCCAGGAAAACCAAGATGTCGCTGTGTTCTGCATATCAAACGCACTGTGGAGTGGTGAAAACACCAGATAACGTGTTTCTCGCATTAAATAGCTCGAGAAGAGCGTTCTAGATGATTCAGCATACTTCGGACAGAAGTCTCACCAAGATTATCGCAGGAAATGCATATCCCAGCTTGAATCCCCACGAAAACCAAGATATCTCCGGTTCTGCATATCCAACGAACTGTGGAGTGGTGAAAACCCCAGAAAACGAGTTTCTCGCATTAAATAGCTCGAAAAGAGCGCTCTCGACGTTTCTGCATACTTCGGACAGAAGTCTCAACAAGATTATCGCAGAAAATGCATATCTCAGCTTGAAACCCCACGAAAACCAAGATATCTACTGTTCTGCACATCAAATGCACTGTGGAGTGGTGAAAACACCAGAAAACGTGTTTCTCGCACTAAATAGCTCGAAAAGAGCGCTCTCGACGTTTCTGCATACTTCGGACAGAAGTCTCAACAAGATTATCGCAGAAAATGCATATCTCAACTTGAAACCCCACGAAAACCAAGATATCTACTGTTCTGCATATCAAACGCACTGTGGAGTGATGAAAACACCAGATAACGTGTTTCTCGCACTAACTAGCTCGAAAAGAGCGATCTCGATGATACAGCATACTTCGGACAGAAGTCTCACCAAGAGTATCGTAGAAAATGCATATCTCAGCTTGAAACCCGACGAAAACCTAGTTATCTCCGGTTCTGCACATCAAACGTACCGTGGAGTGGTGAAAACACCAGATAACGTGTTTCTCGCATTAAATAGCTCGAAACGAGCGATCTCCATGATTCTGCATACTTCGGACAGAAGTCTCACCAAAATTATCGTAAAAAATGCATATCTCAGCTTGAAACCCCACGAAAACCAAGATATCGCTGTGTTCAGCATATCAAACGCACTGTGGAGTGGTGAAAACCCCAGAAAACGTGTTTCTCGCATTAACTAGCTCGACTAGAGCGATCTCAATGATTCTTCATACTTCGGACAGAGGTCTCACCAAGATTATCGTAGAAAATGCATATCTCAGCTTGAAACCCGACGAAAACCGAGTTATCTCCGGTTCTGCACATCAAACGTACCGTGGAGTGGCCAAAACACCAGTAAACGTGTTTCGCGCATTAAGTAGCTCGAAAAGAGCGTTCTCGAAGATTCTGCATACTTCTGACAGAAGTCTCACCAGGATTATCGTAGAAAATGCATGTCTCAGCTTGAAACCCGACCGAAACCAAGATATCTCCGGTTCTGCATGTCAAACGTACTGTGGAGTGGTGAAAACACCAGAAAACGTGTTTCGTGCATTAAGTAGCTCGAAAAGAGCGATCTAGATGATTCTGCATACTTCTGACTGAAGTCTCACCAATATAATCGCAGAAAATGCATATCTCATCTTGAAACCCCACGAAAACCAAGATATCGCTGGTTCTGCATATCAAACGCACTGTGGAGTGGTGAAAACACCAGATAACGTGTTTCTCGCATTAAATAGCTCGAAAAGAGCGTTCTAGATGATTCAGCATACTTCGGACAGAAGTCTCACCAAAATTATCGTAAAAAATGCATATCTCAGCTTGAAACCCCACGAAAACCAAGATATCGCTGTGTTCAGCATATCAAACGCACTGTGGAGTGGTGAAAACCCCAGAAAACGTGTTTCTCGCATTAACTAGCTCGACTAGAGCGATCTCAATGATTCTTCATACTTCGGACAGAGGTCTCACCAAGATTATCGTAGAAAATGCATATCTCAGCTTGAAACCCGACGAAAACCGAGTTATCTCCGGTTCTGCACATCAAACGTACCGTGGAGTGGCCAAAACACCAGTAAACGTGTTTCGCGCATTAAGTAGCTCGAAAAGAGCGTTCTCGAAGATTCTGCATACTTCTGACAGAAGTCTCACCAGGATTATCGTAGAAAATGCATATCTCAGCTTGAAACCGGACGAAAACCGATATATCTCCGGTTCTGCATATCAAACGTACCGTGGAGTGGTCAAAACACCAGAAAACGTGTTTCGCGCCTTAAGTAGCTCGAAAAGAGCGTTCTCGAAGATTCTGCATAATTCTGACAGAAGTCTCACCAGGATTATCGTAGAAAATGCATGTCTCAGCTTGAAACCCGACCGAAACCAAGATATCTCCGGTTCTGCATGTCAAACGTACTGTGGAGTGGTGAAAGCACCAGAAAACGTGTTTCGTGCATTAAGTAGCTCGAAATGAGCGATCTAGATGATTCTGCATACTTCTGACTGAAGTCTCACCAAGATTATCGCAGGAAATGCATATCCCAGCTTGAATCCCCACGAAAACCAAGATATCTCCGGTTCTGCATATCCAACGAACTGTGGAGTGGTGAAAACCCCAGAAAACGTGTTTCTAGCATTAAATAGCTCGAAAGGAGCGCTCTCGATGATTCTGCATACTTCGGACAGAAGTATCAACAAGATTACCGCAGAAAATGCATATCTCAGCTTGAAACCCCACGAAAACCAAGATATGTACTGTTCTGCATATCAAATGCACTGTGGAGTGGTGAAAACACCAGAAAACGTGTTTCTCGCACTAACTAGCTCGAAAAGAGCGATATCGATGATACAGCATACTTCGGACAGAAGTCTCACCAAGATTATCGCAGAAAATGCATATCTCAGCTTGAAACCCCACGAAAACCAAGATATCGCCTGTTCTGCATATCAAACGCACTGTGGAGTGGTGAAAACACCAGATAACGTGTTTCTCGCATTGAATAGCTCGAAACGAGCGTTCTCGATGATTCTGCATACTTCGGACAGAAGTCTCACCAAAATTATCGTAAAAAATGCATATCTCAGCTTGAAACCTCACGAAAACCAAGATGTCGCTGTGTTCTGCATATCAAACGCACTGTGGAGTGGTGAAAACCCCAGAAAACGTGTTCCTCGCATTAAATAACTCGAATAGAGCGATCTCGATGATTCTTCATACTTCGGACAGAGGTCTCACCAAGATTATCGTAGAAAATGCATATCTCAGCTTGAAACCCGACGAAAACCGAGTTATCTCCGGTTCTGCACATCAAACGTACCGTGGAGTGGCCAAAACACCAGTAAACGTGTTTCGCGCATTAAGTAGCTCGAAAAGAGCGTTCTCGAAGATTCTGCATACTTCTGACAGAAGTCTCACCAGGATTATCGTAGAAAATGCATATCTCAGCTTGAAACCGGACGAAAACGGATATATCCCCGGTTCTGCACATCAAACGTACCGTGGAGTGGTGAAAACACCAGAAAACGTGTTTCCCGCCTTAAGTAGCTCGAAAAGAGCGATCTAGATGATTCTGCATACTTCTGACTGAAGTCTCACCAATATAATCGCAGAAAATGCATATCTCATCTTGAAACCCCACGAAAACCAAGATATCGCTGGTTCTGCATATCAAACGCACTGTGGAGTGGTGAAAACACCAGATAACGTGTTTCTCGCATTAAATAGCTCGAAAAGAGCGTTCTAGATGATTCAGCATACTTCGGACAGAAGTCTCACCAAGATTATCGCAGGAAATGCATATCCCAGCTTGAATCCCCACGAAAACCAAGATATCTCCGGTTCTGCATATCCAACGAACTGTGGAGTGGTGAAAACCCCAGAAAACGTGTTTCTCGCATTAAATAGCTCGAAAGGAGCGCTCTCGATGATTCTGCATACTTCGGACAGAAGTATCAACAAGATTATCGCAGAAAATGCATATCTCAGCTTGAAACCCCACGAAAACCAAGATATGTACTGTTCTGCATATCAAATGCACTGTGGAGTGGTGAAAACACCAGAAAACGTGTTTCTCGCACTAACTAGCTCGAAAAGAGCGATATCGATGATACAGCATACTTCGGACAGAAGTCTCACCAAGATTATCGCAGAAAATGCATATCTCAGCTTGAAACCCCACGAAAACCAAGATATCGCCTGTTCTGCATATCAAACGCACTGTGGAGTGGTGAAAACACCAGATAACGTGTTTCTCGCATTGAATAGCTCGAAACGAGCGATCTCGATGATTCTGCATACTTCGGACAGAAGTCTCACCAAAATTATCGTAAAAAATGCATATCTCAGCTTGAAACCTCACGAAAACCAAGATGTCGCTGTGTTCTGCATATCAAACGCACTGTGGAGTGGTGAAAACCCCAGAAAACGTGTTCCTCGCATTAAATAACTCGAATAGAGCGATCTCGATGATTCTTCATACTTCGGACAGAAGTCTCACCAAGATTATCGTAAAAAATGCATATCTCAGCTTGAAACCCCACGAAAGCCAAGATATCGCTGGTTCTGCATATCAAACGCACTGTGGAGTGGTGAAAACACCGGATAAGGTTTTTCTCGCATTAAGTAGCTCGAAAAGAGCGATCTCGATGTTTCAGCATACTTCGGACAGAAGTCTCACCAAGATTATCGCAGAAAATGCATATCTCAGCTTGAAACCCCAGGAAAACCAAGAAATCGCCGGTTCTGCATATCAAACCAACTGTGGGGTGGTGAAAACACCAGATAACGTGTTTCTCGCATTGAATAGCTCGAAACGAGCGATCTCGATGATTCTGCATACTTCGGACAGAAGTCTCAACAAGATTATCGCAGAAAATGCATATCTCAGCTTGAAACCCCACGAAAACCAAGATATCTACTGTTCTGCATATAAAACGCACTGTGGAGTGGTGAAAACACCAGATAACGTGTTTCTCGCACTAACTAGCTCGAAAAGAGCGATCTCGATGATACAGCATACTTCGGACAGAAGTCTCACCAAGATTATCGCAGAAAATGCTTATATCAGCTTGAAACCCGACGAAAACCGAGTTATCTCCGCTTCTGCACATCAAACGTACCGTGGAGTGGCCAAAACACCAGAAAACGTGTTTCGCACCTTAAGTAGCTCGAAAAGAGCGTTCTCGAAGATACTGCATAATTCTGACAGAAGACTCACCAGGATTATCGTAGAAACTGCATATCTCAGCTTGAAACCCCAGGAAAACCAAGATATCGCCGGTTCTGCATATCAAACCAACTGTGGGGTGGTGAAAACACCAGATAACGTGTTTCTCGCATTGAATAGCTCGAAACGAGCGATCTCGATGATTCTGCATACTTCGGACAGAAGTCTCAACAAGATTATCGCAGAAAATGCATATCTCATCATGAAACCCCACGAAAACCAAGATATCGCTGGTTCTGCATATCAAACGCACTGTGGAGTGGTGAAAACACCAGAAAACGTGTTTCTCGCATTAAGTTGCTCGAAAAGAGCGTTCTCGAAGATCCTGCATACTTCGGACAGAAGTCTCAACAAGATTATCGCAGAAAATGCATATCTCATCTTGAAACCCCACGAAAACCAAGATATCTACTATTCTGCATATCAAACGCACTGTGGAGTGGTTAAAACACCAGATAACGTGTTTCTCGCATTAAATAGCTCGAAAAGAGCGCTCTCGATGTTTCTGCATACTTCTAACAGAAGTCTCACCAAGATTATCGCAGAAAATGCATATCTCTGCTTGAAACCCCACGAAAACCAAGATATCTACTGTTCTGCATATCCAACGAACTGTGGAGTGGGGAAAACCCCAGAAAACGTGTTTCTCGCATTAAATAGTTCGAAAAGAGCGCTCTCGACGTTTCTGCATACTTCGGACAGATGTTTCACCAAGCTTATCGTAGAAAATGCATATCTCAGCTTGAAACCCGACGGAAACCAAAATATCTCCGGTTCTGCATATCCAACGCACTGTGGAGTGGTCAAAACACCAGATAACGTGTTTCTCGCATTAAATAGCTCGCAAAGAGCGATCTCGATGTTTCAGCATACTTCGGACAGAAGTGTCACCAAGATTATCGTAAAAAATGCATATCTCAGCTTGAAACCCCACGAAAGCCAAGATATCGCTGGTTCTGCATATCAAACGCACTGTGGAGTGGAGAAAACTCCGGATAAGGTTTCTCTCGCATTAACTAGCTCGAAAAGAGCGATCTCGATGTTTCAGCAAACTTCGGACAGAAGTCTCACCAAGATTATCGCAGAAAATGCATATCTCAGCTTGAAACCCCACGAAAACCAAGATGTTGCCGGTTCTGCATATCAAACGCACTGTGGAGTGGTGAAAACCCCAGAAAACGTGTTCCTCGCATTAAATAACTCGAATAGAGCGATCTCGATGATTCTTCATACTTCGGACAGAAGTCTCACCAAGATTATCGTAAAAAATGCATATCTCAGCTTGAAACCCCACGAAAGCCAAGATATCGCTGGTTCTGCATATCAAACGCACTGTGGAGTGGTGAAAACACCGGATAAGGTTTTTCTCGCATTAAGTAGCTCGAAAAGAGCGATCTCGATGTTTCAGCATACTTCGGACAGAAGTCTCACCAAGATTATCGCAGAAAATGCATATCTCAGCTTGAAACCCCAGGAAAACCAAGAAATCGCCGGTTCTGCATATCAAACGCACTGTGGAGTGGTGAAAACACCAGATAACGTGTTTCTCGCATTAAATAGCTCGAAAAGAGCGTTCTAGATGATTCAGCATACTTCGGACAGAAGTCTCACCAAGATTATCGCAGGAAATGCATATCCCAGCTTGAATCCCCACGAAAACCAAGATATCTCCGGTTCTGCATATCCAACGAACTGTGGAGTGGTGAAAACCCCAGAAAACGTGTTTCTCGCATTAAATAGCTCGAAAGGAGCGCTCTCGATGATTCTGCATACTTCGGACAGAAGTATCAACAAGATTATCGCAGAAAATGCATATCTCAGCTTGAAACCCCACGAAAACCAAGATATGTACTGTTCTGCATATCAAATGCACTGTGGAGTGGTGAAAACACCAGAAAACGTGTTTCGCACCTTAAGCAGCTCGAAAAGAGCGTTCTCGAAGATACTGCATAATTCTGACAGAAGACTCACCAGGATTATCGTAGAAACTGCATATCTCAGCTTGAAACCCCAGGAAAACCAAGATATCGCCGGTTCTGCATATCAAACCAACTGTGGGGTGGTGAAAACACCAGATAACGTGTTTCTCGCATTGAATAGCTCGAAACGAGCGATCTCGATGATTCTGCATACTTCGGACAGAAGTCTCACCAAAATTATCGTAAAAAATGCATATCTCAGCTTGAAACCTCACGAAAACCAAGATGTCGCTGTGTTCTGCATATCAAACGCACTGTGGAGTGGTGAAAACCCCAGAAAACGTGTACCTCGCATTAAATAACTCGAATAGAGCGATCTCGATGATTCTTCATACTTCGGACAGAAGTCTCACCAAGATTATCGTAAAAAATGCATATCTCAGCTTGAAACCCCACGAAAGCCAAGATATCGCTGGTTCTGCATATCAAACGCACTGTGGAGTGGTGAAAACACCGGATAAGGTTTTTCTCGCATTAAGTAGCTCGAAAAGAGCGATCTCGATGTTTCAGCATACTCCGGACAGAAGTCTCACCAAGATTATCGCAGAAAATGCATATCTCAGCTTGAAACCCCAGGAAAACCAAGATATCGCCGGTTCTGCATATCAAACCAACTGTGGGGTGGTGAAAACACCAGATAACGTGTTTCTCGCATTGAATAGCTCGAAACGAGCGATCTCGATGATTCTGCAAACTTCGGACAGAAGTCTCAACAAGATTATCGCAGAAAATGCATATCTCAGCTTGAAACCCCACGAAAACCAAGATATCTACTGTTCTGCATATAAAACGCACTGTGGAGTGGTGAAAACACCAGATAACGTGTTTCTCGCACTAACTAGCTCGAAAAGAGCGATCTCGATGATACAGCATACTTCGGACAGAAGTCTCACCAAGATTATCGCAGAAAATGCTTATATCAGCTTGAAACCCGACGAAAACCGAGTTATCTCCGCTTCTGCACATCAAACGTACCGTGGAGTGGCCAAAACACCAGAAAACGTGTTTCGCACCTTAAGTAGCTCGAAAAGAGCGTTCTCGAAGATACTGCATAATTCTGACAGAAGACTCACCAGGATTATCGTAGAAACTGCATATCTCAGCTTGAAACCCCAGGAAAACCAAGATATCGCCGGTTCTGCATATCAAACCAACTGTGGGGTGGTGAAAACACCAGATAACGTGTTTCTCGCATTGAATAGCTCGAAACGAGCGATCTCGATGATTCTGCATACTTCGGACAGAAGTCTCAACAAGATTATCGCAGAAAATGCATATCTCATCTTGAAACCCCACGAAAACCAAGATATCGCTGGTTCTGCATATCAAACGCACTGTGGAGTGGTGAAAACACCAGAAAACGTGTTTCTCGCATTAAGTTGCTCGAAAAGAGCGTTCTCGAAGATCCTGCATACTTCGGACAGAAGTCTCAACAAGATTATCGCAGAAAATGCATATCTCATCTTGAAACCCCACGAAAACCAAGATATCTACTATTCTGCATATCAAACGCACTGTGGAGTGGTTAAAACACCAGATAACGTGTTTCTCGCATTAAATAGCTCGAAAAGAGCGCTCTCGATGTTTCTGCATACTTCTAACAGAAGTCTCACCAAGATTATCGCAGAAAATGCATATCTCTGCTTGAAACCCCACGAAAACCAAGATATCTACTGTTCTGCATATCCAACGAACTGTGGAGTGGGGAAAACCCCAGAAAACGTGTTTCTCGCATTAAATAGTTCGAAAAGAGCGCTCTCGACGTTTCTGCATACTTCGGACAGATGTTTCACCAAGCTTATCGTAGAAAATGCATATCTCAGCTTGAAACCCGACGGAAACCAAAATATCTCCGGTTCTGCATATCCAACGCACTGTGGAGTGGTCAAAACACCAGATAACGTGTTTCTCGCATTAAATAGCTCGCAAAGAGCGATCTCGATGTTTCAGCATACTTCGGACAGAAGTGTCACCAAGATTATCGTAAAAAATCCATATCTCAGCTTGAAACCCCACGAAAGCCAAGATATCGCTGGTTCTGCATATCAAACGCACTGTGGAGTGGAGAAAACTCCGGATAAGGTTTCTCTCGCATTAACTAGCTCGAAAAGAGCGATCTCGATGTTTCAGCAAACTTCGGACAGAAGTCTCACCAAGATTATCGCAGAAAATGCATATCTCAGCTTGAAACCCCACGAAAACCAAGATGTCGCTGGTACTGCATATCCAACGCACTGTGGAGTGGTGAAAACACCAGATAACGTGTTTCTCGCATTAAATAGCTCGAAACGAGCGATCTCGATGATTCTGCATACTTCGGACAGAAGTCTCAACAAGATTATCGCAGAAAATGCATATCTCAGATTGAAACCCCACGAAAACCAAGATATCGCCGGTTTTGCATATCAAACGCACTGTGGAGTGGTGATAACACCAAATAACGTGTTTCTCGCATTAAATAGCTCGAAAAGTGCGATCTCGATGATTCTGCATACTTCGGACAGAAGTCTCACCAAGATTATAGCAGAAAATGCATATCTCAGATTGAAATCCCACGAAAATCAGGATATCTACTGTTCTGCATATCCAACGCACTGTGGAGTGGTGAAAACACCAGATAATGTGTTTCTCGCATTAAATAGCTCGAAACGAGCGATCTCGATGATTCTGCATACTTCGGACAGAAGTCTCACCAAGATTATCGTAAAAAAAGCATATCTCAGATTGAAACACCACGAAAGCCAACATATCGCTGGTTCTGCATATCAAACGCACTGAGGAGTGGTAAAAACACTAGATATCGTGTTTCTCGCATTAAATAGCTCGAAACGAGTGATCTCGATGATTTAGCATACTTCGGACAGAAGTCTCACCAAGATTATCGTACAAAATGCATATCTCAGCCTGAAACCCCACGAAAGCCGAGATATCGCTGGTTCTGCATATCAAACGCACTGTGGAGTGGTGAAAACACCGGATAAGGTTTTTCTCGCATTAACTAGCTCGAAAAGAGCGATCTCGATATTTCAGCATACTTCGGAAAGAAGTCTCACCAAGATTATCGCAGAAAATGCATATCTCAGCTTGAAACCCCAGGAAAACCAAGATGTCGCTGTGTTCTGCATATCAAACGCACTGTGGAGTGGTGAAAACACCAGATAACGTGTTTCTCGCATTAAATAGCTCGAAAAGAGCGTTCTAGATGATTCAGCATACTTCGGACAGAAGTCTCACCAAGATTATCGCAGGAAATGCATATCCCAGCTTGAATCCCCACGAAAACCAAGATATCTCCGGTTCTGCATATCCAACGAACTGTGGAGTGGTGAAAACCCCAGAAAACGAGTTTCTCGCATTAAATAGCTCGAAAAGAGCGCTCTCGATGTTCCTGCATACTTCGGACAGATGTTTCACCAAGATTATCGTAGAAAATGCATATCTCAGCTTGAAACCCGACGAAAACCGAGTTATCTCCGGTTCTGCATATCCAACGCACTGTGGAGTGGTGATAACACCAGATAACGTGTTTCTCGCATTAACTAGCTCGACTAGAGCGATCTCAATGATTCTTCATACTTCGGACAGAGGTCTCACCAAGATTATCGTAGAAAATGCATATCTCAGCTTGAAACCCGACGAAAACCGAGTTATCTCCGGTTCTGCACATCAAACGTACCGTGGAGTGGCCAAAACACCTGTAAACGTGTTTCGCGCATTAAGTAGCTCGAAAAGAGCGTTCTCGAAGATTCTGCATACTTCTGACAGAAGTCTCACCAGGATTATCGTAGAAAATGCATATCTCAGCTTGAAACCGGACGAAAACCGCTATATCTCCGGTTCTGCACATCAAACGTACCGTGGAGTGGTGAAAACACCAGAAAACGTGTTTCGCGCCTTAAGTAGCTCGAAAAGAGCGTTCTCGAAGATTCTGCATAATTCTGACAGAAGTCTCACCAGGATTATCGTAGAAAATGCATGTCTCAGCTTGAAACCCGACCGAAACCAAGATATCTCCGGTTCTGCATGTCAAACGTACTGTGGAGTGGTGAAAACACCAGAAAACGTGTTTCGTGCATTAAGTAGCTCGAAGAGAGCGATCTAGATGATTCTGCATACTTCTGACTGAAGTCTCACCAATATAATCGCAGAAAATGCATATCTCATCTTGAAACCCCACGAAAACCAAGATATCGCTGGTTCTGCATATCAAACGCACTGTGGAGTGGTGAAAACACCAGATAACGTGTTTCTCGCATTAAATAGCTCGAAAAGAGCGTTCTAGATGATTCAGCATACTTCGGACAGAAGTCTCACCAAGATTATCGCAGGAAATGCATATCTCAGCTTGAAACCCCACGAAAACCAAGATATGTACTGTTCTGCATATCAAATGCACTGTGGAGTGGTGAAAACACCAGAAAACGTGTTTCTCGCACTAACTAGCTCGAAAAGAGCGATATCGATGATACAGCATACTTCGGACAGAAGTCTCACCAAGATTATCGCAGAAAATGCATATCTCAACTTGAAACCCCACGAAAACCAAGATATCGCCTGTTCTGCATATCAAACGCACTGTGGAGTGGTGAAAACACCACATAACGTGTTTCTCGCATTGAATCGCTCGAAACGAGCGATCTCGATGATTCTGCATACTTCGGACAGAAGTCTCACCAAAATTATCGTAAAAAATGCATATCTCAGCTTGAAACCTCACGAAAACCAAGATGTCGCTGTGTTCTGCATATCAAACGCACTGTGGAGTGGTGAAAACCCCAGAAAACGTGTTCCTCGCATTAAATAACTCGAAAAGAGCGCTCTCGATGTTTCTGCATACTTCTAACAGAAGTCTCACCAAGATTATCGCAGAAAATGCATATCTCTGCTTGAAACCCCACGAAAACCAAGATATCTACTGTTCTGCATATCCAACGAACTGAGGAGCGGGGAAAACCCCAGAAAACGTGTTTCTCGCATTAAATAGTTCGAAAAGAGCGCTCTCGACGTTTCTGCATACTTCGGACAGATGTTTCACCAGGATTATCGTAGAAAATGCATATCTCAGCTTGAAACCCGACGAAAACCAAAATATCGCCGGTTCTGCATATCAAACCAACTGTGGAGTGGTGAAAACACCAGATAACGTGTTTCTCGCATTAAATAGCTCGAAAAGCGCGATCTCGATGATTCTGCATACTTCGGACAGAAGTATCAACAAGATTATCGCAGAAAATGCATATCTCAGCTTGAAACCCCACGAAAACCAAGATATGTACTGTTCTGCATATCAAATGCACTGTGGAGTGGTGAAAACACCAGAAAACGTGTTTCTCGCACTAACTAGCTCGAAAAGAGCGATATCGATGATACAGCATACTTCGGACAGAAGTCTCACCAAGATTATCGCAGAAAATGCATATCTCAACTTGAAACCCCACGAAAACCAAGATATCGCCTGTTCTGCATATCAAACGCACTGTGGAGTGGTGAAAACACCACATAACGTGTTTCTCGCATTGAATCGCTCGAAACGAGCGATCTCGATGATTCTGCATACTTCGGACAGAAGTCTCACCAAAATTATCGTAAAAAATGCATATCTCAGCTTGAAACCTCACGAAAACCAAGATGTCGCTGTGTTCTGCATATCAAACGCACTGTGGAGTGGTGAAAACCCCAGAAAACGTGTTCCTCGCATTAAATAACTCGAAAAGAGCGCTCTCGATGTTTCTGCATACTTCTAACAGAAGTCTCACCAAGATTATCGCAGAAAATGCATATCTCTGCTTGAAACCCCACGAAAACCAAGATATCTACTGTTCTGCATATCCAACGAACTGAGGAGCGGGGAAAACCCCAGAAAACGTGTTTCTCGCATTAAATAGTTCGAAAAGAGCGCTCTCGACGTTTCTGCATACTTCAGACAGATGTTTCACCAAGCTTATCGTAGAAAATGCATATCTCAGCTTGAAACCCGACGGAAACCAAAATATCTCCGGTTCTGCATATCCAACGCACTGTGGAGTGGTGAAAACACCAGATAACGTGTTTCTCGCATTAAATAGCTCGAAAAGAGCGATCTCGATGTTTCAGCATACTTCGGACAGAAGTGTCACCGAGATTATCGTAAAAAATCCATATCTCAGCTTGAAACCCCACGAAAGCCAAGATATCGCTGGTTCTGCATATCAAACGCACTGTGGAGTGGAGAAAACTCCGGATAAGGTTTCTCTCGCATTAACTAGCTCGAAAAGAGCGATCTCGATGATTCTGCATACTTCGGACAGAAGTCTCACCAAGATTATAGCAGAAAATGCATATCTCAGATTGAAATCCCACGAAAATCAGGATATCGCCGGTTTTGCATATCAAACGCACTGTGGAGTGGTGATAACACCAAATAACGTGTTTCTCGCATTAAATAGATCGAAAAGTGCGATCTCGATGATTCTGCATACTTCGGACAGAAGTCTCACCAAGATTATAGCAGAAAATGCATATCTCAGATTGAAATCCCACGAAAATCAGGATATCTACTGTTCTGCATATCCAACGCACTGTGGAGTGGTGAAAACACCAGATAATGTGTTTCTCGCATTAAATAGCTCGAAACGAGCGATCTCGATGATTCTGCATACTTCGGACAGAAGTCTCACCAAGATTATCGTAAAAAAAGCATATCTCAGATTGAAACCCCACGAAAGCCAACATATCGCTGGTTCTGCATATCAAACGCACTGAGGAGTGGTAAAAACACTAGATATCGTGTTTCTCGCATTAAATAGCTCGAAACGAGTGATCTCGATGATTTAGCATACTTCGGACAGAAGTCTCACCAAGATTATCGTACAAAATGCATATCTCAGCCTGAAACCCCACGAAAGCCGAGATATCGCTGGTTCTGCATATCAAACGCACTGTGGAGTGGTGAAAACACCGGATAAGGTTTTTCTCGCATTAACTAGCTCGAAAAGAGCGATCTCGATATTTCAGCATACTTCGGAAAGAAGTCTCACCAAGATTATCGCAGAAAATGCATATCTCAGCTTGAAACCCCAGGAAAACCAAGATGTCGCTGTGTTCTGCATATCAAACGCACTGTGGAGTGGTGAAAACACCAGATAACGTGTTTCTCGCATTAAATAGCTCGAAAAGAGCGTTCTAGATGATTCAGCATACTTCGGACAGAAGTCTCACCAAGATTATCGCAGGAAATGCATATCCCAGCTTGAATCCCCAAGAAAACCAAGATATCTCCGGTTCTGCATATCCAACGAACTGTGGAGTGGTGAAAACCCCAGAAAACGAGTTTCTCGCATTAAATAGCTCGAAAAGAGCGCTCTCGATGTTCCTGCATACTTCGGACAGATGTTTCACCAAAATTATCGTAAAAAATGCATATCTCAGCTTGAAACCCCACGAAAACCAAGATATCGCTGTGTTCAGCATATCAAACGCACTGTGGAGTGGTGAAAACCCCAGAAAACGTGTTTCTCGCATTAGCTAGCTCGACTAGAGCGATCTCAATGATTCTTCATACTTCGGACAGAGGTCTCACCAAGATTATCGTAGAAAATGCATATCTCAGCTTGAAACCCGACGAAAACCGAGTTATCTCCGGTTCTGCACATCAAACGTACCGTGGAGTGGCCAAAACACCAGTTAACGTGTTTCTCGCACTAAATAGCTCGAAAAGAGCGCTCTCGACGTTTCTGCATACTTCGGACAGAAGTCTCAACCAGATTATCGCAGAAAATGCATATCTCAACTTGAAACCCCACGAAAACCAAGATATCTACTGTTCTGCATATCCAACGAACTGTGGAGTGGTGAAAACCCCAGAAAACGTGTTCCTCGCATTAAATAACTCGAATAGAGCGATCTCGATGATTCTTCATACTTCGGACAGAAGTCTCACCAAGATTATCGCAGAAAATGCATATCTCAGCTTGAAACACCACGAAAACCAAGATATCGCCGGTTCTGCATATCAAACGCACTGTGGAGTGGTGAAAACACCAGATAACGTGTTTCTCGCATTAAATAGCTCGAAACGAGCGATCTCCATGATTCTGCATACTTCGGACAGAGGTCTCACCAAGATTATCGTAGAAAATGCATATCTCAGCTTGAAACCCGACGAAAACCGAGTTATCTCCGGTTCTGCACATCAAACGTACCGTGGAGTGGCCAAAACACCAGTAAACGTGTTTCGCGCATTAAGTAGCTCGAAAAGAGCGTTCTGGAAGATTCTGCATACTTCTGACAGAAGTCTCACCAGGATTATCGTAGAAAATGCATATCTCAGATTGAAACCGGACGAAAACCGATATATCTCCGGTTCTGCACATCAAACGTACCGTGGAGTGGTGAAAACACCAGAAAACGTGTTTCGCGCCTTAAGTAGCTCGAAAAGAGCGTTCTCGAAGATTCTGCATAATTCTGACAGAAGTCTCACCAGGATCATCGTAGAAAATGCATGTCTCAGCTTGAAACCCGACCGAAACCAAGATATCTCCGGTTCTGCATGTCAAACGTACTGTGGAGTGGTGAAAACACCAGAAAACGTGTTTCGTGCATTAAGTAGCTCGAAGAGAGCGATCTAGATGATTCTGCATACTTCTGCCTGAAGTCTCACCAATATAATCGCAGAAAATGCATATCTCATCTTGAAACCCCACGAAAACCAAGATATCGCTGGTTCTGCATATCAAACGCACTGTGGAGTGGTGAAAACACCAGATAACGTGTTTCTCGCATTAAATAGCTCGAAAAGAGCGTTCTAGATGATTCAGCATACTTCGCACAGAACTCTCACCAAGATTATCGCAGGAAATGCATATCCCAGCTTGAATCCCCACGAAAACCAAGATATCTCCGGTTCTGCATATCCAACGAACTGTGGAGTGGTGAAAACCCCAGAAAACGAGTTTCTCGCATTAAATAGCTCGAAAAGAGCGCTCTCGATGTTCCTGCATACTTCGGACAGATGTTTCACCAAGATTATCGTAGAAAATGCATATCTCAGCTTGAAACCCGACGAAAACCAAAATATCGCCGGTTCTGCATATCAAACCAACTGTGGAGTGGTGAAAACACCAGATAACGTGTTTCTCGCATTAAATAGCTCGAAAAGCGCGATCTCGATGATTCTGCATACTTCTAACAGAAGTCTCACCAAGATTACCGCAGAAAATGCATATCTCTGCTTGAACCCCCACGAAAACCAAGATATCTACTGTTCTGCATATCCAACGAACTGTGGAATGGTGAAACCCCCAGAAAACGTGTTTCTCGCATTAAATAGCTCGAAACGAGCGATCTCGATGATTCTGCATACTTCGGACAGAAGTCTCACCAAAATTATCGTAAAAAATGCATATCTCAGCTTGAAACCCCACGAAAACCAAGATATGTACTGTTCTGCATATCAAATGCACTGTGGAGTGGTGAAAACACCAGAAAACGTGTTTCTCGCACTAACTAGCTCGAAAAGAGCGATATCGATGATACAGCATACTTCGGACAGAAGTCTCACCAAGATTATCGCAGAAAATGCATATCTCAGCTTGAAACCCCACGAAAACCAAGATATCGCCTGTTCTGCATATCAAACGCACTGTGGAGTGGTGAAAACACCACATAACGTGTTTCTCGCATTGAATCGCTCGAAACGAGCGATCTCGATGATTCTGCATACTTCGGACAGAAGTCTCACCAAAATTATCGTAAAAAATGCATATCTCAGCTTGAAACCTCACGAAAACCAAGATGTCGCTGTGTTCTGCATATCAAACGCACTGTGGAGTGGTGAAAACCCCAGAAAACGTGTTCCTCGCATTAAATAACTCGAATAGAGCGATCTCGATGATTCTTCATACTTCGGACAGAAGTCTCACCAAGATTATCGTAAAAAATGCATATCTCAGCTTGAAACCCCACGAAAGCCGAGATATCGCTGGTTCTGCATATCAAACGCACTGTGGAGTGGTGAAAACACCGGATAAGGTTTTTCTCGCATTAAGTAGCTCGAAAAGAGCGATCTCGATGTTTCAGCATACTTCGGACAGAAGTCTCACCAAGATTATCGCAGAAAATGCATATCTCAGCTTGAAACCCCAGGAAAACCAAGATATCGCCGGTTCTGCATATCAAACGAACTGTGGGGTGGTGAAAACACTAGATAACGTGTTTCTCGCATTAAATAGCTCGAAAAGTGCGATCTCGATGATTCTGCATACTTCGGACAGAAGTCTCAACAAGATTATCGCAGAAAATGCATATCTCAGCTTGAAACCCCACGAAAACCAAGATATCTACTGTTCTGCATATCAAATGCACTGTGGAGTGGTGAACACACCAGAAAACGTGTTTCTCGCACTAAATAGCTCGAAAAGAGCGCTCTCGACGTTTCTGCATACTTCGGACAGAAGTCTCAACAAGATTATCGCAGAAAATGCATATCTCAACTTGAAACCCCACGAAAACCAAGATATCTACTGTTCTGCATATCAAACGCACTGTGGAGTGATGAAAACACCAGATAACGTGTTTCTCGCACTAACTAGCTCGAAAAGAGCGATCTCGATGATACAGCATACTTCGGACAGAAGTCTCACCAAGATTATCGCAGAAAATGCATATCTCAGCTTGAAACACCACGAAAACCAAGATATCGCCGGTTCTGCATATCAAACGCACTGTGGAGTGGTGAAAACACCAGATAACGTGTTTCTCGCATTAAATAGCTCGAAACGAGCGATCTCCATGATTCTGCATACTTCGGACAGAAGTCTCACCAAAATTATCGTAAAAAATGCATATCTCAGCTTGAAACCCCACGAAAACCAAGATATCGCTGTGTTCAGCATATCAAACGCACTGTTGAGTGGTGAAAACCCCAGAAAACGTGTTTCTCGCATTAGCTAGCTCGACTAGAGCGATCTCAATGATTCTTCATACTTCGGACAGAGGTCTCACCAAGATTATCGTAGAAAATGCATATCTCAGCTTGAAACCCGACGAAAACCGAGTTATCTCCGGTTCTGCACATCAAACGTACCGTGGAGTGGCCAAAACACCAGTAAACGTGTTTCGCGCATTAAGTAGCTCGAAAAGAGCGTTCTGGAAGATTCTGCATACTTCTGACAGAAGTCTCACCAGGATTATCGTAGAAAATGCATATCTCAGATTGAAACCGGACGAAAACCGATATATCTCCGGTTCTGCACATCAAACGTACCGTGGAGTGGTGAAAACACCAGAAAACGTGTTTCGCGCCTTAAGTAGCTCGAAAAGAGCGTTCTCGAAGATTCTGCATAATTCTGACAGAAGTCTCACCAGGATTATCGTAGAAAATGCATGTCTCAGCTTGAAACCCGACCGAAACCAAGATATCTCCGGTTCTGCATGTCAAACGTACTGTGGAGTGGTGAAAACACCAGAAAACGTGTTTCGTGCATTAAGTAGCTCGAAGAGAGCGATCTAGATGATTCTGCATACTTCTGACAGAAGTCTCACCAATATAATCGCAGAAAATGCATATCTCATCTTGAAACCCCACGAAAACCAAGATATCGCTGGTTCTGCATATCAAACGCACTGTGGAGTGGTGAAAACACCACATAACGTGTTTCTCGCATTAAATAGCTCGAAAAGAGCGTTCTAGATGATTCAGCATACTTCGGACAGAAGTCTCACCAAGATTATCGCAGGAAATGCATATCCCAGCTTGATTCCCCACGAAAACCAAGATATCTCCGGTTCTGCATATCCAACGAACTGTGGAGTGGTGAAAACCCCAGAAAACGTGTTCCTCGCATTAAATAACTCGAATAGAGCGATCTCGATGATTCTTCATACTTCGGACAGAAGTCTCACCAAGATTATCGCAGAAAATGCATATCTCAGCTTGAAACACCACGAAAACCAAGATATCGCCGGTTCTGCATATCAAACGCACTGTGGAGTGGTGAAAACACCAGATAACGTGTTTCTCGCATTAAATAGCTCGAAACGAGCGATCTCCATGATTCTGCATACTTCGGACAGAAGTCTCACCAAAATTATCGTAAAAAATGCATATCTCAGCTTGAAACCCCACGAAAACCAAGATATCGCTGTGTTCAGCATATCAAACGCACTGTGGAGTGGTGAAAACCCCAGAAAACGTGTTTCTCGCATTAGCTAGCTCGACTAGAGCGATCTCAATGATTCTTCATACTTCGGACAGAGGTCTCACCAAGATTATCGTAGAAAATGCATATCTCAGCTTGAAACCCGACGAAAACCGAGTTATCTCCGGTTCTGCACATCAAACGTACCGTGGAGTGGCCAAAACACCAGTAAACGTGTTTCGCGCATTAAGTAGCTCGAAAAGAGCGTTCTGGAAGATTCTGCATACTTCTGACAGAAGTCTCACCAGGATTATCGTAGAAAATGCATATCTCAGATTGAAACCGGACGAAAACCGATATATCTCCGGTTCTGCACATCAAACGTACCGTGGAGTGGTGAAAACACCAGAAAACGTGTTTCGCGCCTTAAGTAGCTCGAAAAGAGCGTTCTCGAAGATTCTGCATAATTCTGACAGAAGTCTCACCAGGATTATCGTAGAAAATGCATGTCTCAGCTTGAAACCCGACCGAAACCAAGATATCTCCGGTTCTGCATGTCAAACGTACTGTGGAGTGGTGAAAACACCAGAAAACGTGTTTCGTGCATTAAGTAGCTCGAAGAGAGCGATCTAGATGATTCTGCATACTTCTGCCTGAAGTCTCACCAATATAATCGCAGAAAATGCATATCTCATCTTGAAACCCCACGAAAACCAAGATATCGCTGGTTCTGCATATCAAACGCACTGTGGAGTGGTGAAAACACCAGATAACGTGTTTCTCGCATTAAATAGCTCGAAAAGAGCGTTCTAGATGATTCAGCATACTTCGGACAGAAGTCTCACCAAGATTATCGCAGGAAATGCATATCCCAGCTTGAATCCCCACGAAAACCAAGATATCTCCGGTTCTGCATATCCAACGAACTGTGGAGTGGTGAAAACCCCAGAAAACGAGTTTCTCGCATTAAATAGCTCGAAAAGAGCGCTCTCGATGTTCCTGCATACTTCGGACAGATGTTTCACCAAGATTATCGTAGAAAATGCATATCTCAGCTTGAAACCCGACGAAAACCAAAATATCGCCGGTTCTGCATATCAAACCAACTGTGGAGTGGTGAAAACACCAGATAACGTGTTTCTCGCATTAAATAGCTCGAAAAGAGCGATCTCGATGTTTCAGCAAACTTCGGACAGAAGTCTCACCAAGATTATCGCAGAAAATGCATATCTCAGCTTGAAACCCCACGAAAACCAAGATGTCGCTGGTACTGCATATCCAACGCACTGTGGAGTGGTGAAAACACCAGATAACGTGTTTCTCGCATTAAATAGCTCGAAACGAGCGATCTCGATGATTCTGCATACATCTGACTGAAGTCTCACCAATATTATCGCAGAAAATGCATATCTCAGCTTGAAACCCCACGAAAACCAAGATATCTACCGTTCTGCATATCAAACGCACTGTGGAGTGGTGAAAACACCAGATAACGTGTTTCTCGCACTAACTAGCTCGAAAAGAGCGATCTCGATGATACAGCATACTTCGGACAGAAGTCTCACCAAGATTATCGCAGAAAATGCATATATCAGCCTGAAACCCGACGAAAACCGAGTTATCTCCGGTTCTGCACATCAAACGTACCGTGGAGTGGCCAAAACACCAGAAAACGTGTTTCGCGCCTTAAGTAGCTCGAAAAGAGCGTTCTCGAAGATTCTGCATAATTCTGACAGAAGTCTCACCAGGATTATCGTAGAAAATGCATGTCTCAGCTTGAAACCCGACCGAAACCAAGATCTATCCGGGTCTGCATGTCAAACGTACTGTGGAGTGGTGAAAACAGCAGAAAACGTGTTTCGTGCATTAAGTAGCTCGAAAAGAGCGATCTAGATGATTCTGCATACTTCTGACTGAAGTCTCACCAATATAATCGCAGAAAATGCATATCTCATCTTGAAACCCCACGAAAACCAAGATATCTACTATTCTGCATATCAAACGCACTGTGGAGTGGTTAAAACACCAGATAACGTGTTTCTCGCATTAAATAGCTCGAAAAGAGCGCTCGCGATGTTTCTGCATACTTCTAACAGAAGTCTCACCAAGATTATCGCAGGAAATGCATATCTCTGCTAGAAACCCCACGAAAACCAAGATATCTACTGTTCTGCATATCCAACGAACTGTGGAGTGGGGAAAACCCCAGAAAACGTGTTTCTCGCATTAACTAGCTCGAAAAGAGCGATCTCGATGTTTCAGCAAACTTCGGACAGAAGTCTCACCAAGATTATAGAAGAAAATGCATATCTCAGATTGAAATCCCACGAAAACCAAGATATCTACTGTTCTGCATATCCAACGCACTGTGGAGTGGTGAAAACACCAGATAATGTGTTTCTCGCATTAAATAGCTCGAAACGAGCGATCTCGATGATTCTGCATACTTCGGACAGAAGTCTCACCAAGATTATCGTAAAAAAAGCATATCTCAGATTGAAACCCGACGAAAACTAAAATATCGCCGGTTCTGCATATGAAACCAACTCTGGAGTGGTGAAAACACCAGATAAGGTGTTTCTCGCATTAAGTAGCTCGAAAATTGCGATCTCGATGATTCTGCATACTTCGGACAGAAGTCTCACCAAGATTATCGTAAAAAATGCATATCTCAGCTTGAAACCCCACGAAAGCCAAGATATCGCTGGTTCTGCATATCAAACGCACTGTGGAGTGGTGAAAACACCGGATAAGGTTTTCCTCGCATTAAGTAGCTCGAAAAGAGCGATCTCGATGTTTCAGCATACTTCGGACAGAAGTCTCACCAAGATTATCGCAGAAACTGCATATCTCAGCTTGAAACCCCACGAAAACCAAGATTTCGCCGGTTCTGCATATCATACGCACTGAGGAGTGGTAAAAACACTAGATATCGTGTTTCTCGCATTAAATAGCTCGAAACGAGTGATCTCGATGATTAAGCATACTTCGGACAGAAGTCTCACCAAGATTATCGTACAAAATGCATATCTCAGCCTGAAACCCCACGAAAGCCGAGATATCGCTGGTTCTGCATATCAAACGCACTGTGGAGTGTTGAAAAATCCGGATAAGGTTTTTCTCGCATTAAATAGCTCGAAAAGAGCGATCTCGATGTTTCAGCATACTTCGGAAAGAAGTCTCACCAAGATTATCGCAGAAAACGCATATCTCAGCTTGAAACCCCAGGAAAACCAAGATGTCGCCGGTTCTGCATATCAAACGCACTGTGGAGTGGTGAAAACACCAGAAAACGTGTTTCTCGCATTAAGTAGCTCGAAAAGAGCGTTCTCGAAGATCCTGCATACTTCTGACAGAAGTCTCACCAAGATTATCGTAGAAAATGCTTATCTCAGCTTGAAACCCGACGAAAACCGAGTTATCTCCGGTTCTGCACATCAAACGTACCGTGGAGTGGTGAAAACACCAGAAAACGGGTTTCGCGCATTAAGTATCTCGAAAAGAGCGTTCTCGAATATTCTGCATACGTCTGACAGAAGTCTCACCAGGATTATCGTAGAAAATGCATATCTCAGCTTGAAACCCCACGAAAACCAAGATATCTACTGTTCTGCATATCAAACGCACTGTGGAGTGGTGAAAACACCAGAAAACGTGTTTCTCGCACTAACTAGCTCGAAAAGAGCGATCTCGATGATTCAGCATACTTCGGACAGAAGTCTCACCAAGATTATCGCAGAAAATGCATATCTCAGCTTGAAACCCCACGAAAACCGAGTTATCTCCGGTTCTGCACATCAAACGTACCGTGGAGTGGTGAAAACACCACAAAACGTGTTTCGTGCATTAAGTTGCTCGAAAAGAGCGATCTAGATGATTCAGCATACTTCGGACAGGAGTCTCACCAAGATTATCGCAGGAAATGCATATCTCAGCTTGAAACCCCACGAAAACCAAGATATCGCCTGTTCTGCATATCAAACGCACTGTGGAGTGGTGAAAACACCAGATAACGTGTTTCTCGCATTAAATAGCTCGAAACGAGCGATCTCGATGATTCTGCATACTTCGGACAGAAGTCTCACCAAGATTATCGCAGGAAATGCATATCTCATCTTGAAACCCCACGAAAACCAAGATATCTCCGGTTCTGCATATCCAACGAACGGTGGAGTGGTGAAAACCCCAGAAAACGAGTTTCTCGCATTAAATAGCTCGAAAAGAGCGCTATCGATGATTCTGCATACTTCGGACAGAAGTCTCACCAAGATTATCGCAGGAAATGCATATCTCATCTTGAAACCCCACGAAAACCAAGATATCTCCGGTTCTGCATATCCAACGAACGGTGGAGTGGTGAAAACCCCAGAAAACGTGTTTCTCGCATTAAATAGCTCGAAAAGAGCGCTATCGATGTTTCTGCATACTTCGGACAGATGTTTCACCAACATTATCGTAGAAAATGCATATCTCAGCTTGAAACCCGACGAAAACCGAGTTATCTCCGGTTCTGCACATCAAACGTACCGTGGAGTGGTGAAAACACCAGAAAACGGGTTTCGCGCATTAAGTATCTCGAAAAGAGCGTTCTCGAATATTCTGCATACGTCTGACAGAAGTCTCACCAGGGTTATCGTAGAAAATGCATATCTCAGCTTGAAACCCCACGAAAACCAAGATATCTACTGTTCTGCATATCAAACGCACTGTGGAGTGGTGAAAACACCAGATAACGTGTTTCTCGCACTAACTAGCTCGAAAAGAGCGATCTCGATGATTCAGCATACTTCGGACAGAAGTCTCACCAGGATTATCGTAGAAAATGCATATCTCAGCTTGAAACCCCACGAAAACCAAGATATCTACTGTTCTGCATATCAAACGCACTGTGGAGTGGTGAAAACACCAGATAACGTGTTTCTCGCACTAACTAGCTCGAAAAGAGCGATCTAGATGATTCAGCATACTTCGGACAGGAGTCTCACCAAGATTATCGCAGGAAATGCATATCTCAGCTTGAAACCCCACGAAAACCAAGATATCGCCTGTTCTGCATATCAAACGCACTGTGGAGTGGTGAAAACACCAGATAACGTGTTTCTCGCATTAAATAGCTCGAAACGAGCGATCTCGATGATTCTGCATACTTCGGACAGAAGTCTCACCAAGATTTTCGCAGGAAATGCATATCTCATCTTGTAACCCCACGAAAACCAAGATATCTCCGGTTCTGCATATCCAACGAACGGTGGAGTGGTGAAAACCCCAGAAAACGAGTTTCTCGCATTAAATAGCTCGAAAAGAGCGTTCTCGAATATTCTGCATACGTCTGACAGAAGTCTCACCAAGATTATCGTACAAAATGCTTATCTCAGCTTGAAACCCGACGAAAACCGAGTTATCTCCGGTTCTGCACATCAAACGTACCGTGGAGTGGTGAAAACACCAGAAAACGGGTTTCGCGCATTAAGTATCTCGAAAAGAGCGTTCGCGAATATTCTGCATACGTCTGACAGAAGTCTCACCAGGATTATCGTAGAAAATGCATATCTCAGCTTGAAACCCCACGAAAACCAAGATATCTACTGTTCTGCATATCAAACGCACTGTGGAGTGGTGAAAACACCAGAAAACGTGTTTCTCGCACTAACTAGCTCGAAAAGAGCGATCTCGATGATTCAGCATACTTCGGACAGAAGTCTCACCAAGATTATCGCAGAAAATGCATATCTCAGCTTGAAACCCCACGAAAACCGAGTTATCTCCTGTTCTGCACATCAAACGTACCGTGGAGTGGTGAAAACACCACAAAACGTGTTTCGTGCATTAAGTTGCTCGAAAAGAGCGATCTAGATGATTCAGCATACTTCGGACAGGAGTCTCACCAAGATTATCGCAGGAAATGCATATCTCAGCTTGAAACCCCACGAAAACCAAGATATCGCCTGTTCTGCATATCAAACGCACTGTGGAGTGGTGAAAACACCAGATAACGTGTTTCTCGCATTAAATAGCTCGAAACGAGCGATCTCGATGATTCTGCATACTTCGGACAGAAGTCTCACCAAGATTATCGCAGGAAATGCATATCTCATCTTGAAACCCCACGAAAACCAAGATATCTCCGGTTCTGCATATCCAACGAACGGTGGAGTGGTGAAAACCCCAGAAAACGAGTTTCTCGCATTAAATAGCTCGAAAAGAGCGCTATCGATGATTCTGCATACTTCGGACAGAAGTCTCACCAAGATTATCGCAGGAAATGCATATCTCATCTTGAAACCCCACGAAAACCAAGATATCTCCGGTTCTGCATATCCAACGAACGGTGGAGTGGTGAAAACCCCAGAAAACGAGTTTCTCGCATTAAATAGCTCGAAAAGAGCGCTATCGATGTGTCTGCATACTTCGGACAGATGTTTCACCAACATTATCGTAGAAAATGCATATCTCAGCTTGAAACCCGACGAAAACCGAGTTATCTCCGGTTCTGCAAATCAAACGTACCGTGGAGTGGTGAAAACACCAGAAAACGGGTTTCGCGCATTAAGTATCTCGAAAAGAGCGTTCTCGAATATTCTGCATACGTCTGACAGAAGTCTCACCAGGGTTATCGTAGAAAATGCATATCTCAGCTTGAAACCCCACGAAAACCAAGATATCTACTGTTCTGCATATCAAACGCACTGTGGAGTGGTGAAAACACCAGATAACGTGTTTCTCGCACTAACTAGCTCGAAAAGAGCGATCTCGATGATTCAGCATACTTCGGACAGAAGTCTCACCAGGATTATCGTAGAAAATGCATATCTCAGCTTGAAACCCCACGAAAACCAAGATATCTACTGTTCTGCATATCAAACGCACTGTGGAGTGGTGAAAACACCAGATAACGTGTTTCTCGCACTAACTAGCTCGAAAAGAGCGATCTCGATGATTCAGCATACTTCGGACAGAAGTCTCACCAGGATTATCGTAGAAAATGCATATCTCAGCTTGAAACCCCACGAAAACCAAGATATCTACTGTTCTGCATATCAAACGCACTGTGGAGTGGTGAAAACACCAGATAACGTGTTTCTCGCACTAACTAGCTCGAAAAGAGCGATCTAGATGATTCAGCATACTTCGGACAGGAGTCTCACCAAGATTATCGCAGGAAATGCATATCTCAGCTTGAAACCCCACGAAAACCAAGATATCGCCTGTTCTGCATATCAAACGCACTGTGGAGTGGTGAAAACACCAGATAACGTGTTTCTCGCATTAAATAGCTCGAAACGAGCGATCTCCATGATTCTGCATACTTCGGACAGAAGTCTCACCAAAATTATCGTAAAAAATGGATATCTCAGCTTGAAACCCCACGAAAACCAAGATATCGCTGTGTTCAGCATATCAAACGCACTGTGGAGTGGTGAAAACCCCAGAAAACGTGTTTCTCGCATTAGCTAGCTCGACTAGAGCGATCTCAATGATTCTTCATACTTCGGACAGAGGTCTCACCAAGATTATCGTAGAAAATGCATATCTCAGCTTGAAACCCGACGAAAACCGAGTTATCTCCGGTTCTGCACATCAAACGTACCGTGGAGTGGCCAAAACACCAGTAAACGTGTTTCGCGCATTAAGTAGCTCGAAAAGAGCGTTCTGGAAGATTCTGCATACTTCTGACAGAAGTCTCACCAGGATTATCGTAGAAAATGCATATCTCAGATTGAAACCAGACGAAAACCGATATATCTCCGGTTCTGCACATCAAACGTACCGTGGAGTGTTGAAAACACCAGAAAACGTGTTTCGCGCCTTAAGTAGCTCGAAAAGAGCGTTCTCGAAGATTCTGCATAATTCTGACAGAAGTCTCACCAGGATTATCGTAGAAAATGCATGTCTCAGCTTGAAACCCGACCGAAACCAAGATATCTCCGGTTCTGCATGTCAAACGTACTTTGGAGTGGTGAAAACACCAGAAAACGTGTTTCGTGCATTAAGTAGCTCGAAGAGAGCGATCTAGATGATTCTGCATACTTCTGACTGAAGTCTCACCAATATAATCGCAGAAAATGCATATCTCATCTTGAAACCCCACGAAAACCAAGATATCGCTGGTTCTGCATATCAAACGCACTGTGGAGTGGTGAAAACACCACATAACGTGTTTCTCGCATTAAATAGCTCGAAAAGAGCGTTCTAGATGATTCAGCATACTTCGGACAGAAGTCTCACCAAGATTATCGCAGGAAATGCATATCCCAGCTTGAATCCCCACGAAAACCAAGATATCTCCGGTTCTGCATATCCAACGAACTGTGGAGTGGTGAAAACCCCAGAAAACGTGTTCCTCGCATTAAATAACTCGAATAGAGCGATCTCGATGATTCTTCATACTTCGGACAGAAGTCTCACCAAGATTATCGCAGAAAATGCATATCTCAGCTTGAAACACCACGAAAACCAAGATATCGCCGGTTCTGCATATCAAACGCACTGTGGAGTGGTGAAAACACCAGATAACGTGTTTCTCGCATTAAATAGCTCGAAACGAGCGATCTCCATGATTCTGCATACTTCGGACAGAAGTCTCACCAAAATTATCGTAAAAAATGCATATCTCAGCTTGAAACCCCACGAAAACCAAGATATCGCTGTGTTCAGCATATCAAACGCACTGTGGAGTGGTGAAAACCCCAGAAAACGTGTTTCTCGCATTAGCTAGCTCGACTAGAGCGATCTCAATGATTCTTCATACTTCGGACAGAGGTCTCACCAAGATTATCGTAGAAAATGCATATCTCAGCTTGAAACCCGACGAAAACCGAGTTATCTCCGGTTCTGCACATCAAACGTACCGTGGAGTGGCCAAAACACCAGTAAACGTGTTTCGCGCATTAAGTAGCTCGAAAAGAGCGTTCTGGAAGATTCTGCATACTTCTGACAGAAGTCTCACCAGGATTATCGTAGAAAATGCATATCTCAGATTGAAACCGGACGAAAACCGATATATCTCCGGTTCTGCACATCAAACGTACCGTGGAGTGGTAAAAACACCAGAAAACGTGTTTCGCGCCTTAAGTAGCTCGAAAAGAGCGTTCTCGAAGATTCTGCATAATTCTGACAGAAGTCTCACCAGGATTATCGTAGAAAATGCATGTCTCAGCTTGAAACCCGACCGAAACCAAGATATCTCCGGTTCTGCATGTCAAACGTACTGTGGAGTGGTGAAAACACCAGAAAACGTGTTTCGTGCATTAAGTAGCTCGAAGAGAGCGATCTAGATGATTCTGCATACTTCTGCCTGAAGTCTCACCAATATAATCGCAGAAAATGCATATCTCATCTTGAAACCCCACGAAAACCAAGATATCGCTGGTTCTGCATATCAAACGCACTGTGGAGTGGTGAAAACACCAGATAACGTGTTTCTCGCATTAAATAGCTCGAAAAGAGCGTTCTAGATGATTCAGCATACTTCGGACAGAACTCTCACCAAGATTATCGCAGGAAATGCATATCCCAGCTTGAATCCCCACGAAAACCAAGATATCTCCGGTTCTGCATATCCAACGAACTGTGGAGTGGTGAAAACCCCAGAAAACGAGTTTCTCGCATTAAATAGCTCGAAAAGAGCGCTCTCGATGTTCCTGCATACTTCGGACAGATGTTTCACCAAGATTATCGTAGAAAATGCATATCTCAGCTTGAAACCCGACGAAAACCAAAATATCGCCGGTTCTGCATATCAAACCAACTGTGGAGTGGTGAAAACACCAGATAACGTGTTTCTCGCATTAAATAGCTCGAAAAGCGCGATCTCGATGATTCTGCATACTTCTAACAGAAGTCTCACCAAGATTACCGCAGAAAATGCATATCTCTGCTTGAACCCCCACGAAAACCAAGATATCTACTGTTCTGCATATCCAACGAACTGTGGAATGGTGAAACCCCCAGAAAACGTGTTTCTCGCATTAAATAGCTCGAAACGAGCGATCTCGATGATTCTGCATACTTCGGACAGAAGTCTCACCAAAATTATCGTAAAAAATGCATATCTCAGCTTGAAACCCCACGAAAACCAAGATATGTACTGTTCTGCATATCAAATGCACTGTGGAGTGGTGAAAACACCAGAAAACGTGTTTCTCGCACTAACTAGCTCGAAAAGAGCGATATCGATGATACAGCATACTTCGGACAGAAGTCTCACCAAGATTATCGCAGAAAATGCATATCTCAGCTTGAAACCCCACGAAAACCAAGATATCGCCTGTTCTGCATATCAAACGCACTGTGGAGTGGTGAAGACACCACATAACGTGTTTCTCGCATTGAATCGCTCGAAACGAGCGATCTCGATGATTCTGCATACTTCGGACAGAAGTCTCACCAAAATTATCGTAAAAAATGCATATCTCAGCTTGAAACCTCACGAAAACCAAGATGTCGCTGTGTTCTGCATATCAAACGCACTGTGGAGTGGTGAAAACCCCAGAAAACGTGTTCCTCGCATTAAATAACTCGAATAGAGCGATCTCGATGATTCTTCATACTTCGGACAGAAGTCTCACCAAGATTATCGTAAAAAATGCATATCTCAGCTTGAAACCCCACGAAAGCCGAGATATCGCTGGTTCTGCATATCAAACGCACTGTGGAGTGGTGAAAACACCGGATAAGGTTTTTCTCGCATTAAGTAGCTCGAAAAGAGTGATCTCGATGTTTCAGCATACTTCGGACAGAAGTCTCACCAAGATTATCGCAGAAAATGCATATCTCAGCTTGAAACCCCAGGAAAACCAAGATATCGCCGGTTCTGCATATCAAACGAACTGTGGGGTGGTGAAAACACTAGATAACGTGTTTCTTGCATTAAATAGCTCGAAAAGTGCGATCTCGATGATTCTGCATACTTCGGACAGAAGTCTCAACAAGATTATCGCAGAAAATGCATATCTCAGCTTGAAACCCCACGAAAACCAAGATATCTACTGTTCTGCATATCAAATGCACTGTGGAGTGGTGAAAACACCAGAAAACGTGTTTCTCGCACTAAATAGCTCGAAAAGAGCGCTCTCGACGTTTCTGCATACTTCGGACAGAAGTCTCAACAAGATTATCGCAGAAAATGCATATCTCAACTTGAAACCCCACGAAAACCAAGATATCTACTGTTCTGCATATCAAACGCACTGTGGAGTGATGAAAACACCAGATAACGTGTTTCTCGCACTAACTAGCTCGAAAAGAGCGATCTCGATGATACAGCATACTTCGGACAGAAGTCTCACCAAGATTATCGCAGAAAATGCATATCTCAGCTTGAAACACCACGAAAACCAAGATATCGCCGGTTCTGCATATCAAACGCACTGTGGAGTGGTGAAAACACCAGATAACGTGTTTCTCGCATTAAATAGCTCGAAACGAGCGATCTCCATGATTCTGCATACTTCGGACAGAAGTCTCACCAAAATTATCGTAAAAAATGCATATCTCAGCTTGAAACCCCACGAAAACCAAGATATCGCTGTGTTCAGCATATCAAACGCACTGTGGAGTGGTGAAAACCCCAGAAAACGTGTTTCTCGCATTAGCTAGCTCGACTAGAGCGATCTCAATGATTCTTCATACTTCGGACAGAGGTCTCACCAGGATTATCGTAGAAAATGCATATCTCAGATTGAAACCGGACGAAAACCGATATATCTCCGGTTCTGCACATCAAACGTACCGTGGAGTGGTGAAAACACCAGAAAACGTGTTTCGCGCCTTAAGTAGCTCGAAAAGAGCGTTCTCGAAGATTCTGCATAATTCTGACAGAAGTCTCACCAGGATTATCGTAGAAAATGCATGTCTCAGCTTGAAACCCGACCGAAACCAAGATATCTCCGGTTCTGCATGTCAAACGTACTGTGGAGTGGTGAAAACACCAGAAAACGTGTTTCGTGCATTAAGTAGCTCGAAGAGAGCGATCTAGATGATTCTGCATACTTCTGCCTGAAGTCTCACCAATATAATCGCAGAAAATGCATATCTCATCTTGAAACCCCACGAAAACCAAGATATCGCTGGTTCTGCATATCAAACGCACTGTGGAGTGGTGAAAACACCAGATAACGTGTTTCTCGCATTAAATAGCTCGAAAAGAGCGTTCTAGATGATTCAGCAT
>CATORF010000396.1:0-137000 GCA_951804975.1 Anthophora plumipes
TTGCATTAACTAGCTCGACAAGAGCGATCTAGATGATTCTGCATACATCTGGCTGATGTCTCACCAAGATTATCGCAGATAATGCATATCTCAGCTTGAAACCCCACGAAAACCCAGATATTGCTGGTTCTGCATATCAAACGCACTGTGGAGTGGTGAAAACACCAGATACCGTGTTTCTCGCATTAAATAGCTCGAAAAGAGGGATCTCGATGATTCTGCATACTTCTGACAGAAGACTCACCAACATTATCGCAGAAAATGCATATCTCAGCTGAAAACACAACGAAAATCAAGATATCGCCGGTTCTGCATATCAAACGCACTGTGGAATGTTGAAAAGACCAGGAAACTTGTTTTTTTGCATTAACTAGCTCGACAAGAGCGATCTAGATGATTCTGCATACTTCTGACTAAAGTCTCACCAAGATTATCGCAGAAAATGCATATCTCAGCTGGAAACCCCACGAAAACCAAGATATCGCCGGTTCTGCATATCAAACGCCCTGTGGAGTGATGAAAACACCACATAACGTGTTTCTCGCATTAAATGGCTCGAATAGAGCGATCTCGATGATTCTGCATACTTCTGACAGAAGACTCACCAAGATTATCGCAGAAAATGCATATTTTAGCTGGAAACCCCACGAAAACCAAGTTATCGGCGGCTCTACATATCAAACGCACTGTGGAGTGGTTAAAATACCAGAAAACTTGTTTTTTCGCATTAAATAGCTCGAAACGAGCGATCTAGATGATTCTGCATACTTCTGACTGAAGTCTCACCAAGATTATCGCAAAAATGCATATCTCAGCTGGAAACACCACGAAAATCAAGATATCGCCGGTTCTGCATATCAAACGCACTGTGGAATGTTGAAAACACCAGGAAACTTGTTTTTTTGCATTAACTAGCTCGACAGGAGCGATCTAGATGATTCTGCATACTTCTGACTGAAGTCTCACCAAGATTATCGCAGAAAATGCATACCTCAGCTTGAAACCCGACCGAAACCAGGATATCTTCGGTTCTGCATGTCAATCGTACTGTGGAGTGGTGAAAACACCAGAAAACGTGTTTCTCCCATTAAAGAGCTCGAAACGAGCGATCTCGATGTTTCTGCATACTTCGGACAGAGGTCTCACCAAGATTATCGCAAAAATGCATATCTCAGCTGGAAACACCACGATAATCAAGATATCGCCGGTTCTGCATATCAAACGCACTGTGGAATGCTGAAAACACCAGGAAACTTGTTTTTTTGCATTAACTAGCTCGACAAGAGCGATCTAGATGATTGTGCATACTTCTGACTGAAGTCTCACCAAGATTATCGCAGAAAATGCATATCTCAGCTTGAAACCCGACCGAAACCAGGATATCTTCGGTTCTGCATGTCAAACGTACTGTGGAGTGGTGAAAACACCAGAAAACGTGTTTCTCGCATTAATCAGATTGAAACGAGCGATCTAGATGATTGTGCATACATCTGACTGATGTCTCACCAAGATTATCGCAGAAAATGCATATCTCAGCTTGAACCCCGACGAAAGCCAAGATGTCGCCGGTTCTGCATATCAAACGCACTGTGGAGTGGTGAAAACACCAGATAACGTGTTTCTCGCATTAAAGAGCTCGAAACGAGCGATCTAGATGATTCTGCATACTTCTGACTGAAGTCTCACCAAGATTATCGCAGAAAATGCATATCTCAGCTGGAAACACCACGAAAACCAAGATATCTCCGGTTCTGCATATCAAACGCACTGTGGAGTGGTGAAAACACCAGATAACGTGTTTCTCGCATTAAATAGGTCGAAACGAGCGATCTCGATGATTAAGCATACTTTGGACAGAAGTCTCATCAAGATTATCGTAAAAAATGCATATCTCAGCTTGAAACCCCACGAAAACCCAGATATTGCTGGTTCTGCATATCAAACGCACTGTGCAGTGGTGAAAACAACCAGATACCGTGTTTCTCGCATTAAATAGCTCGACAAGAGCGATTCCTAAGATTCTGCATACTTCTGACAGAAGTCTCAGCAAGATTATCGTAGAAAATGCATATCTCAGCTTGAAACCCGACGAAATCCAAGATTTTGCCGGTTCTGCATTTCAAACGCACTGTGGAGTGGTGAAAACACCAGATAACGTGTTTCCCGCATTAAATAGCTCGAAAAGAGCGATCTCGATGATTCTGCATACTTCTGACAGAAGACTCACAAAGATTATCGCAGAAAATCCATATCTCAGCTTGAAACCCGACCGAAACCAGGATATCTTCGGTTCTGCATGTCAAACGTACTGTGGAGTGGTGGAAACACCAGGAAACGTGTTTCTCGCATTAAGCAGCTTGAAACGAGCGATCTAGATGATTCTGCGTACATCTGACTGATGTCTCACCAAGATTATCGCAGATAATGCATATCTCAGCTTGAACCCCGACGAAACCGAAGATGTCGCCGGTTCTGCATATCAAACGCACTGTGGAGTGGTGAAAACACCAGATAACGTGTTTCTCGCATTAAATAGCTCGAAAAGAGGGATCTCGATGATTCTGCATACTTCTGACAGAAGACTCACCAAGATTATCGCAGAAAATGCATATCACAGCTGGAAACACCACGAAAATCAAGATATCGCCGGTTCTGCATATCAAACGCACTGTGGAATGTTGAAAACACCAGGAAACTTGTTTTTTTGCATTAACTAGCTCGACAAGAGCGATCTAGATGCTTCTGCATACTTCTGACTAAAGTCTCACCAAGATTATCGCAGAAAATGCATATCTCAGCTGGAAACCCCACGAAAACCAAGATATCGCCGGTTCTGCATATCAAACGCCCTGTGGAATGATGAAAACACCAGATAACGTGTTTCTCGCATTAAATGGCTCGAATAGAGCGATCTCGATGATTCTGTATACTTCTGACAGAAGACTCACCAAGATTATCGCAGAAAATGCATTTTTTAGCTGGAAACCCCACGAAAACCAAGTTATCGGCGGCTCTACATATCAAACGCACTGTGGAGTGGTTAAAACACCAGAAAACTTGTTTTTTCGCTTTAAATAGCTCGAAACGAGCGATCTAGATGATTCTGCATACTTCTGACTGAAGTCTCAACAACATTATCGCAGAAAATGCATATCTCAGCTAGAAACCTCACGAAAATCAAGATTTCGCCGGTTCTGCATATCAAACGCACTGTGGAATGTTGAAAACACCAGTAAACTTGTTTTTTCGCATTAAATAGCTCGAAACGAGAGATCTAGATGATTCTGCATACTTCTGACTGAAGTCTCACCAAGATTATCGCAAAAATGCATATCTCAGCTGGAAACACCACGAAAATCAAGATATCGCCGGTTCTGCATATCAAACGCACTGTGGAATGTTGAAAACACCAGGAAACTTGTTTTTTTGCATTAACTAGCTCGACAAGAGCGATCTAGATGATTCTGCACACTTCTGACTGAAGTCTCACCAAGATTATCGCAGAAAATGCATATCTCAGCTTGAAACCCGACCGAAACCAGGATATCTTCGGTTCTGCATGTCAAACGTACTGTGGAGTGGTGAAAACACCAGAAAACGTGTTTCTCGCATTAAAGAGCTCGAAACGAGCGATCTCGATGTTTCTGCATACTTCGGATAGAGGTCTCACCAAGATTATCGCAGAAAATGCATATCTCAGCTTGAAACCCCACGAAAACCAAGATATCTCCGGTTCTGCACATCCAACGAACTGTGGTGTGGTGAAAACCCCAGAAAACGTGTTTCTCGCATTAAATAGCTCGAAAAGTACGATCTCGATGATTAAGCATACTTCGGACAGAAGTCTCACAAAGATTATCGCAGAAATTGCATATCTCAGCTTGAATCCCCACGAAAACCAGGATATCGCTGGTTCTGCATATCAAACGCACTGTGGAGTGCTGAAAACACCAGATAACGTGTTTTTCGCATTAAATAGCTCGAATAGAGCGATCTTGATGATTAAGCATACTTCGGACAGAAGTCTCACCAAGATTATCGTAAACAATGCATATCTCAGCTTGAAACCCCACAAAAACCAAGATATCGCCGGTTCTGCATATCAAACGCACTGTGGAGTGGTGAAAACACCAGATAACCTGTTTCTCGCATTAAATAGGTCGAAACGAGCGATCTCGATGATTAAGCATACTTTGGATAGAAGTCTCATCAAGATTATCGTAAAAAATGCATATCTCAGCTTGAAACCCCACGAAAACCCAGATATTGCTGGTTCTGCATATCAAACGCACTGTGGAGTGGTGAAAACACCAGATAACGTGTTTCTCGCATTAAATAGCTCGAAAAGAGGGATCCCGATGATTCTGCATACTTCTGACAGAAGTCTCACCAAGATTATCGTAGAAAATGCATATCTCAGCTTGAATCCCCACGAAAACCAAGATATCGCTGGTTCTGCATATCAAACGCACTGTGGAGTGGTGAAAACACCAGATAACGTGTTTCTCGCATTAAATAGGTCGAAACGAGCGATCTCGATGATTAAGCATACTTTGGATAGAAGTCTCATCAAGATTATCGTAAAAAATGCATATCTCAGCTTGAAACCCGAAGAAATCCAAGATTTTGCCGGTTCTGCATATCAAACGCACTGTGGAGTGGTGAAAACACCAGATAACGTGTTTCTCGCATTAAATAGCTCGAAAAGAGGGATCTCGATGATTCTGCATACTTCTGACAGAAGACTCACCAATATTATCGCAGAAAATGCATATCTCAGCTGGAAACACCACGAAAATCAAGATATCGCCGGTTCTGCATATCAAACGCACTGTGGAATGTTGAAAACACCAGGAAACTTGTTTTTTTGCATTAACTAGCTCGACAAGAGCGATCTAGATGCTTCTGCATACTTCTGACTAAAGTCTCACCAAGATTATCGTAGAAAATGCATATCTCAGCTTGAAACCCGAAGAAATCCAAGATTTTGCCGGTTCTGCATATCAAACGCACTGTGGAGTGGTGAAAGCACCAGATAACGTGTTTCTCGCATTAAATAGCTCGAAAAGAGGGATCTCGATGATTCTGCATACTTCTGACAGAAGACTCACCAATATTATCGCAGAAAATGCATATCTCAGCTGGAAACACCACGAAAATCAAGATATCGCCGGTTCTGCATATCAAACGCACTGTGGAATGTTGAAAACACCAGGAAACTTGTTTTTTTGCATTAACTAGCTCGACAAGAGCGATCTAGATGATTCTGCATACTTCTGACTAAAGTCTCACCAAGATTATCGCAGAAAATGCATATCTCAGCTGGAAACCCCACGAAAACCAAGATATCGCCGGTTCTGCATATCAAACGCCCTGTGGAGTGATGAAAACACCAGATAACGTGTTTCTCGCAGTAAATGGCTCGAATAGAGCGATCTCGATGATTCTGCATACTTCTGACAGAAGACTCACCAAGATTATCGCAGAAAATGCATATTTTAGCTGGAAAGCCCGCGAAAACCAAGTTATCGGCGGCTCTACATATCAAACGCACTGTGGAGTGGTGAAAACACCAGATAACGTGTTTCTCGCATTAAATAGCTCGAAACAAGCGATCTCGATGATTCTTCATACTTCGGACAGAAGTCTCAACAAGATTATCGTAAAAAATGCATATCTCAGCTTGAAACCCCACGAAAGCCAAGATATCGCTGGTTCTGCATATCAAACGCACTGTGGAGTGGTGAAAACAACCAGAGAACGTGTTTATCGCATTAAATAGCTCGAAAAGTGCGATCTCGAAGATTCTGTATACTTCTGACAGAAGTCTCACCAAGATTTTCGTAGAAAATGCATATCTCAGCTTGAAACCCGACAGAAACCAAGATATCTCCGGTTCTGCATGTCAAACGCACTGTGGAGTGGTGAAAACACCAGAAAACGTGTTTCTCGCTGTAACTAGCTCGAAAAGAGCGATCTAGATGATTCAGCATACTTCGGACAGAAGTCTCACCAAGAGTATCGCAGGAAATGCATATCTCAGCTTGAAACCCCACGAAAACCAAGATATCTCCGGTTCTGCATATCCAACGAACTGTGGAGTGTTGAAAACCCCAGAAAACGTGTTTCGTGCATTAAGTAGCTCGAAAAGAGCGATCTAGATGATTCTGCATACCTCTGACTGAAGTCTCACCAATATTATCGTAGAAAATGCATATCTGAGCTTGAAACCCGACGAAAACCAAAATATCGCCGGATCTGCATATCAAACCAACTGTGGAGTGGTGCAAACACCAGATAACGTGTTTCTCGCATTAAATTGCTCGAAACGAGCGATCTCGATGATTCTGCATACTTCGGACAGATATCTCACCAAAATTATCGTAAAAAATGCATATCTCAGATTGAAACCTCACGAAAACCAAGATATCGCTGTGTTCAGCATATCAAACGCACTGTGGAGTGGTGAAAACACCCTGAAAACGTGTTTCTCGCATTAAATAGCTCGAATAGAGCGATCTCGATGATTCTTCATACTTCGGACAGAAGTCCCACCAAGATTATCGTAAAAAATGCATATCTCAGCTTGAAACCCCACGAAAGCCAAGATATCGCTGGTTCTGCATATCAAACGCACTGTGGAGTGGTGAAAACACCGGATAAGGTTTTTCTCGCATTAACTAGCTCGAAAAGAGCGATCTCGATGATTCAGCATACTTCGGACAGAAGTCTCACCAAGATTATCGCAGGAAATGCGTATCTCAGCTTGAAATGCCACGAAAACCAAGATATCGCTGGTTCTGCATATCGAACGCACTGTGGAGTGGTGAAAACACCAGATAACGTGTTTGTCGCATTAAATAGCTCGAAAAGAGCGATCTAGATGATTCAGCATACTTCGGACAGAAGTCTCACCAAGATTATCGAAGAAAATGCATATCTCAGCTTGAACCCCGACGAAAACCGAGTTATCTCCGGTTCTGCACATCAAACGTACCGTGGAGTGGTGAAAACACCAGAAAACGTGTTTCGCGCAATAAGTAGCTCGAAAAGAGCGTTCTCGAAGATCCTGCATACTTCTGACAGAAGTCTCACCAAGATTATCGTAGAAAATGCATATCTCAGCTTGAAACCCGACGAAAACCGAGTTATCTCCGGTTCTGCACATCAAACGTACCGTGGAGTGGTGAAAACACCAGAAAACGTGTTTCGCGCATTAAGTAGCTCGAAAAGAGCGTTCTCGAAAATTCTGCATACTTCTGACAGAAGTCTCACAAGGATTATCGTAGAAAATGCATATCTCAACTTGAAACCCGACCGAAACCAAGATATCTCCGGTTCTGCATGTCAAACGTACTGTGGAGTGGTGAAAACACCAGAAAACGTGTTTCGTGCATTAAGTAGCTCGAAAAGAGCGATCTAGATGATTCTGCATACTTCTGACAAAAGACCCACCAAGATTATCGCAGAAAATGCATATCTCAGCTGGAAACACCACGAAAATCAAGATATCGCCTGTTCTGCATATCAAACGCACTGTGGAGTGGTGAAAACAACCAGAGAACGTGTTTCTCGCATTAAATAGCTCGAAAAGAGCGATCTCGGTGAGTCAGCATACTTCGGACAGAAGTCTCACCAAGATTATCGTAGAAAATGCATATCTCAGCTTGAATCCCCACGAAAACCAAGATATCGCTGGTTCTGCATATCAAACGCACTGTGGAGTGGTGAAAACACCAGATAACGTGTTTCTCGCATTAAATAGGTCGAAACGAGCGATCTCGATGATTAAGCATACTTTGGATAGAAGTCTCATCAAGATTATCGTAAAAAATGCATATCTCAGCTTGAAACCCGAAGAAATCCAAGATTTTGCCGGTTCTGCATATCAAACGCACTGTGGAGTGGTGAAAACACCAGATAACGTGTTTCTCGCATTAAATAGCTCGAAAAGAGGGATCTCGATGATTCTGCATACTTCTGACAGAAGACTCACCAATATTATCGCAGAAAATGCATATCTCAGCTGGAAACACCACGAAAATCAAGATATCGCCGGTTCTGCATATCAAACGCACTGTGGAATGTTGAAAACACCAGGAAACTTGTTTTTTTGCATTAACTAGCTCGACAAGAGCGATCTAGATGCTTCTGCATACTTCTGACTAAAGTCTCACCAAGATTATCGTAGAAAATGCATATCTCAGCTTGAAACCCGAAGAAATCCAAGATTTTGCCGGTTCTGCATATCAAACGCACTGTGGAGTGGTGAAAACACCAGATAACGTGTTTCTCGCATTAAATAGCTCGAAAAGAGGGATCTCGATGATTCTGCATACTTCTGACAGAAGACTCACCAATATTATCGCAGAAAATGCATATCTCAGCTGGAAACACCACGAAAATCAAGATATCGCCGGTTCTGCATATCAAACGCACTGTGGAATGTTGAAAACACCAGGAAACTTGTTTTTTTGCATTAACTAGCTCGACAAGAGCGATCTAGATGATTCTGCATACTTCTGACTAAAGTCTCACCAAGATTATCGCAGAAAATGCATATCTCAGCTGGAAACCCCACGAAAACCAAGATATCGCCGGTTCTGCATATCAAACGCCCTGTGGAGTGATGAAAACACCAGATAACGTGTTTCTCGCAGTAAATGGCTCGAATAGAGCGATCTCGATGATTCTGCATACTTCTGACAGAAGACTCACCAAGATTATCGCAGAAAATGCATATTTTAGCTGGAAAGCCCGCGAAAACCAAGTTATCGGCGGCTCTACATATCAAACGCACTGTGGAGTGGTGAAAACACCAGATAACGTGTTTCTCGCATTAAATAGCTCGAAACAAGCGATCTCGATGATTAAGCATACTTCGGACAGAAGTCTCACCAAGATTATCGTAAAAAATGCATATCTCAGCTTGAATCCCCACGAAAACCAAGATATCGCTGGTTCTGCATATCAAACGCACTGTGGAGTGGTGAAAACCCCAGAAAACGTGTTTCTCGCATTAAATAGCTCGAATAGAGCGATCTCGATGATTCTTCATACTTCGGACAGAAGTCTCAACAAGATTATCGTAAAAAATGCATATCTCAGCTTGAAACCCCACGAAAGCCAAGATATCGCTGGTTCTGCATATCAAACGCACTGTGGAGTGGTGAAAACAACCAGAGAACGTGTTTATCGCATTAAATAGCTCGAAAAGTGCGATCTCGAAGATTCTGTATACTTCTGACAGAAGTCTCACCAAGATTTTCGTAGAAAATGCATATCTCAGCTTGAAACCCGACAGAAACCAAGATATCTCCGGTTCTGCATGTCAAACGCACTGTGGAGTGGTGAAAACACCAGAAAACGTGTTTCTCGCTGTAACTAGCTCGAAAAGAGCGATCTAGATGATTCAGCATACTTCGGACAGAAGTCTCACCAAGAGTATCGCAGGAAATGCATATCTCAGCTTGAAACCCCACGAAAACCAAGATATCTCCGGTTCTGCATATCCAACGAACTGTGGAGTGTTGAAAACCCCAGAAAACGTGTTTCGTGCATTAAGTAGCTCGAAAAGAGCGATCTAGATGATTCTGCATACCTCTGACTGAAGTCTCACCAATATTATCGTAGAAAATGCATATCTGAGCTTGAAACCCGACGAAAACCAAAATATCGCCGGATCTGCATATCAAACCAACTGTGGAGTGGTGCAAACACCAGATAACGTGTTTCTCGCATTAAATTGCTCGAAACGAGCGATCTCGATGATTCTGCATACTTCGGACAGATATCTCACCAAAATTATCGTAAAAAATGCATATCTCAGATTGAAACCTCACGAAAACCAAGATATCGCTGTGTTCAGCATATCAAACGCACTGTGGAGTGGTGAAAACACCCTGAAAACGTGTTTCTCGCATTAAATAGCTCGAATAGAGCGATCTCGATGATTCTTCATACTTCGGACAGAAGTCCCACCAAGATTATCGTAAAAAATGCATATCTCAGCTTGAAACCCCACGAAAGCCAAGATATCGCTGGTTCTGCATATCAAACGCACTGTGGAGTGGTGAAAACACCGGATAAGGTTTTTCTCGCATTAACTAGCTCGAAAAGAGCGATCTCGATGATTCAGCATACTTCGGACAGAAGTCTCACCAAGATTATCGAAGAAAATGCATATCTCAGCTTGAACCCCGACGAAAACCGAGTTATCTCCGGTTCTGCACATCAAACGTACCGTGGAGTGGTGAAAACACCAGAAAACGTGTTTCGCGCAATAAGTAGCTCGAAAAGAGCGTTCTCGAAGATCCTGCATACTTCTGACAGAAGTCTCACCAAGATTATCGTAGAAAATGCATATCTCAGCTTGAAACCCGACGAAAACCGAGTTATCTCCGGTTCTGCACATCAAACGTACCGTGGAGTGGTGAAAACACCAGAAAACGTGTTTCGCGCATTAAGTAGCTCGAAAAGAGCGTTCTCGAAAATTCTGCATACTTCTGACAGAAGTCTCACAAGGATTATCGTAGAAAATGCATATCTCAACTTGAAACCCGACCGAAACCAAGATATCTCCGGTTCTGCATGTCAAACGTACTGTGGAGTGGTGAAAACACCAGAAAACGTGTTTCGTGCATTAAGTAGCTCGAAAAGAGCGATCTAGATGATTCTGCATACTTCTGACAAAAGACCCACCAAGATTATCGCAGAAAATGCATATCTCAGCTGGAAACACCACGAAAATCAAGATATCGCCTGTTCTGCATATCAAACGCACTGTGGAGTGGTGAAAACAACCAGAGAACGTGTTTCTCGCATTAAATAGCTCGAAAAGAGCGATCTCGGTGAGTCAGCATACTTCGGACAGAAGTCTCACCAAGATTATCGCAGGAAATGCATATCTCAGCTTGAAACCCCACGAAAACCAAGATATCTCCGGTTCTGCATGTCAAACGTACAGTGGAGTGGTGAAAACACCAGATAACGTGTTTCTCGCATTAAATAGCTCGAAACGAGCGATCTCGATGATTCTGCATACTTCGGACAGAAGTCTCAACAAGATTATCGCAGAAAATGCATATCTCAGCTTGAAACCCCACGAAAACCAAGATATGTACTGTTCTGCATATCAAACGCACTGTGGAGTGGTGAAAACACCGGATAAGGTTTTTCTCGCATTAACTAGCTCGAAAAGTGCGATCTCGATGTTTCAGCATACTTCGGACAGATGTTTCACCAAGCTTATCGTAGAAAATGCATATCTGAACTTGAAACCCGACGGAAACCAAAATATCTGCGGTTCTGCATATCCAACGCACTGTGGAGTGGTGAAAACACCAGATAACGTGTTTCTCGCATTAAGTAGCTCGAAACGAGCGTTCCCGATGATTCTGCATACTTCTGACAGAAGTCTCACCAGGATTATCGTAGAAAATGCATATCTCAGTTTGAAACCCGACCGAAACCAAGATATCTCCGGTTCTGCATGTTAAACGTACTGTGGAGTGGTGAAAACACCAGAATACGTGTTTCGTGCATTAAGTAGCTCGAAAAGAGCGATCTAGATGATTCTGCATACTTCTGGCTGAAGTCTCACCAATATTATCGCAGAAAATGCATATCTCAGCTCGAAACCCCACGAAAACCAAGATATCGCTGGTTCTGCATATCAAACGCACTGTGGAGTGCTGAAAACACCAGATAACGTGTTTGTCGCAATAAGTAGCTCGAAAAGAGCGTTCTCGAAGTTCCTGCATACTTCTGACAGAAGTCTAACCAAGATGATCGTAGAAAATGCATATCTCAGCTTGAAACCCGACGAAAACCGAGTTATCTCCGGTTCTGCCCATCAAACGTACCGTGGAGTGGTGAAAACACCGGAAAACGGGTTTCGCGCATTAAGTAGCTCGAAAAGAGCGAACACGAAGATTCTGCATACTTCTGACAGAAGTCTCACCAGGATTATCGTAGAAAATGCATATCTCAGCTTGAAACCCGACCGAAACCAAGATATCTCCGGTTCTGCATGTCAAACGTACTGTGGAGTGGTGAAAACACCAGAAAACGTGTTTCGTGCATTAAGTAGCTCGAAAAGAGCGATCACGAAGATTCTGCATACTTCTGACAGAAGTCTCACCAGGATTATCGTAGAAAATGCATATCTCAGCTTGAAACCCGACCGAAACCAAGATATCTCCGGTTCTGCATGTCAAACGTACCGTGGAGTGGTGAATACACCAGAAAACGTGTTTCGCGCATTAAGTAGCTCGAAAAGAGCGAACACGAAGATTCTGCATACTTCTGACAGAAGTCTCACCAGGATTATCGTAGAAAATGCATATCTCAGCTTGAAACCCGACCGAAACCAAGATATCTCCGGTTCTGCATGTCAAACGTACCGTGGAGTGGTGAATACACCAGAAAACGTGTTTCGCGCATTAAGCAGCTCGAAAAGAGCGATCTCGATGATTCAGCATACTTCGGACAGAAGTCTCACCAAGATTATCGCAGAAAATGCATATCTCAGCTTGAAACCCCACGAAAACCAAGATATCGCCGGTTCTGCATATCAAACGCACTGTGGAGTGGTGAAAACACCAGATAACGTGTTTCTCGCATTAAATAGATCGAATCGAGCGATCTCGATGTTTCAGCATACTTCGGACAGAAGTCTCACCAAGATTATCGCAGAAAATGCATATCTCAGCTTGAAACCCGACGAAAACCGAGTTATCTCTGGTTCTCCACATCAAACGCACTGTGGAGTGGTTAAAATACCAGAAAACTTGTTTTTTCGCATTAAATAGCTCGAAACGAGCGATCTAGATGATTCTGCATACATCTGGCTGATGTCTCACCAAGATTATCGCAGAAAATGCATATCTCAGCTTGAAACCCGACCGAAACCAGGATATCTTCGGTTCTGCATGTCAATCGTACTGTGGAGTGGTGAAAACACCAGAAAACGTGTTTCTCGCATTAAATAGCTCGAAAAGAGCGATCTCGATGATTCAGCATACTTCGGACAGAAGTCTCACCAAGATTATCGCAGGAAATGCATATCTCAGCTTGAAACCCCACGAAAACCAAGATATCTCCGGTTCTGCATATCCATCGAACTGTGGAGTGGTGAAAACCCCAGAAAACCTGTGTCTCGCATTAAATAGCTCGAAAAGAGCGCTCTCGACGTTTCTGCATACTTCGGACAGATGTTTCACCAAGATTATCGCAGAAAATGCATATCTCAGCTGGAAACCCCACGAAAACCAAGATATCATCGGTTCTGCATATCAAACGCCCTGTGGAGTGCTGAAAACACCAGATAACGTGTTTCTGGCATTAAATAGCTCGAATAGAGCGATCTCGATGATTCTGCATACTTCTGACAGAAGACTCACCAAGATTATCGCAGAAAATGCATATTTTAGCTGGAAACCCCACGAAAACCAAGTTATCGGCGGCACTACATATCAAACGCACTGTGGAATGGTCAAAACACAAAAAAACTTGTTTTTTCGCATTAAATAGCTCGAAACGAGCGATCTAGATGATTCTGCATACTTCTGACTAAAGTCTCACCAAGATTATCGCAGAAAATGCATATCTCAGCTGGAAACCCCACGAAAACCAAGATATCGCCGGTTCTGCATATCAAACCCCCTGTGGAGTGATGAAAACACCAGATAACGTGTTTCTCGCATTAAATGGCTCGAATAGAGCGCTCTCGATGATTCTGCATACTTCTGACAGAAGACTCACCAAGATTATCGCAGAAAATGCATATTTTAGCTGGAAACCCCACGAAAACCAAGTTATCGGCGGCTCTACATATCAAACGCACTGTGGAGTGGTTAAAACAGCAGAAAACTTGTTTTTTCGCATTAAATAGCTCGAAACGAGCGATCTAGATGATTCTGCATACTTCTGACTGAAGTCTCACCAAGATTATCGCAGAAAATGCATATCTCAGCTTGATACGAGACGATAGCCAAGATGTCGCCGGTTCTGCATATCAAACGCTCTGTGGAGTGGTGAAAACACCAGATAACGTGTTTCTCGCATTAAATAGGTCGAAACGAGCGATCTCGATGATTAAGCATACTTTGGACAGAAGTCTCATCAAGATTATCGTAAAAAAAGCATATCTCAGCTTGAAACCCCACGAAAACCCAGATATTGCTGGTTCTGCATATCAAACGCACTGTGCAGTGGTGAAAACAACCAGATAACGTGTTTCTCGCATTAAATAGCTCGACAAGAGCGATTCGGATGATTCTGCATACTTCTCACAGAAGTCTCACCAAGATTATCGTAGAAAATGCATATCTCAGCTTGAAACCCGACGAAATCCAAGATTTTGCCGGTTCTGCATATCAAACGCACTGTGGAGTGGTGAAAACACCAGATAACGTGTTTCCCGCATTAAATAGCTCGAAAAGAGCGATCTCGATGATTCTGCATACTTCTGACAGAAGACTCACCAAGATTATCGCAGAAAATGCATATCTCAGCTGGAAACACCACGAAAACCAAGTTATCGGCGGCTCTACATATCAAACGCACTGTGGAGTGGTTAAAATACCAGAAAACTTGTTTTTTCGCATTAAATAGCTCGAAACGAGCGATCTAGATGATTCTGCATACATCTGGCTGATGTCTCACCAAGATTATCGCAGAAAATGCATATCTCAGCTTGAAACCCGACCGAAACCAGGATATCTTCGGTTCTGCATGTCAATCGTACTGTGGAGTGGTGAAAACACCAGAAAACGTGTTTCTCCCATTAAAGAGCTCGAAACGAGCGATCTCGATGTTTCTGCATACTTCGGACAGAGGTCTCACCAAGATTATCGCAAAAATGCATATCTCAGCTGGAAACACCACGATAATCAAGATATCGCCGGTTCTGCATATCAAACGCACTGTGGAATGTTGAAAACACCAGGAAACTTGTTTTTTTGCATTAACTAGCTCGACAAGAGCGATCTAGATGATTCTGCATACTTCTGACTGAAGTCTCACCAAGATTATCGCAGAAAATGCATATCTCAGCTTGAAACCCGACCGAAACCAGGATATCTTCGGTTCTGCATGTCAAACGTACTGTGGAGTGGTGAAAACACCAGAAAACGTGTTTCTCGCATTAATCAGCTTGAAACGAGCGATCTAGATGATTGTGCATACATCTGACTGATGTCTCACCAAGATTATCGCAGAAAATGCATATCTCAGCTTGAACCCCGACGAAAGCCAAGATGTCGCCGGTTCTGCATATCAAACGCACTGTGGAGTGGTGAAAACACCAGATAACGTGTTTCTCGCATTAAAGAGCTCGAAACGAGCGATCTAGATGATTCTGCATACTTCTGACTGAAGTCTCACCAAGATTATCGCAGAAAATGCATATCTCAGCTTGATACGAGACGATAGCCAAGATGTCGCCGGTTCTGCATATCAAACGCTCTGTGGAGTGGTGAAAACACCAGATAACGTGTTTCTCGTATTAAAGAGCTCGAAAAGAGGTATCTCGATGATTCTGCATACTTCTGATAAAAGTCTCACCAAGATTATCGTAGAAAATGCATATCTCAGCTTGATACCCGACGAAAGCCAAGATGTCGCCGGTTCTGCATATCAAACGCACTGTGGAGTGGTGAAAACACCAGATAACGTGTTTCTCGCATTAAATAGCCCGAAACGAGGGATCTCGATGATTCTGCATACTTCTGACAGAAGTCTCATCAAGATTATCGTAAAAAATGCATATCTCAGCTTGAAACCCCACGAAAACCAAGATATCGCTGGTTCTGCATATCAAACGCACTGCGGAGTGGGGAAAACACCAGGAAACGTGTTTCTCGCATTAAATAGGTCGAAAAGAGCGATCTCGATGTTTCTGCATACTTCGGACAGAGGTCTCACCAAGATTATCGCGGAAAATGCATTTCTCAGCTTGAAACCCGACGAAATCCAAGATTTTGCCGGTTCTGCATATCAAACGCACTGTGGAGTGGTGAAAACACCAGATAACGTGTTTCCCGCATTAAATAGCCCGAAACGAGGGATCTCGATGATTCTGCATACTTCTGACAGAAGTCTCATCAAGATTATCGTAAAAAATGCATATCTCAGCTTGAAACCCCACGAAAACCCAGATATTGCTGGTTCTGCATATCAAACGCACTGTGCAGTGGTGAAAACAACCAGATAACGTGTTTCTCGCATTAAATAGCTCGACAAGAGCGATTCGGATGATTCTGCATACTTCTCACAGAAGTCTCACCAAGATTATCGTAGAAAATGCATATCTCAGCTTGAAACCCGACGAAATCCAAGATTTTGCCGGTTCTGCATATCAAACGCACTGTGGAGTGGTGAAAACACCAGATAACGTGTTTCCCGCATTAAATAGCTCGAAAAGAGCGATCTCGATGATTCTGCATACTTCTGACAGAAGACTCACCAAGATTATCGCAGAAAATGCATATCTCAGCTGGAAACACCACGAAAACCAAGTTATCGGCGGCTCTACATATCAAACGCACTGTGGAGTGGTTAAAATACCAGAAAACTTGTTTTTTCGCATTAAATAGCTCGAAACGAGCGATCTAGATGATTCTGCATACATCTGGCTGATGTCTCACCAAGATTATCGCAGAAAATGCATATCTCAGCTTGAAACCCGACCGAAACCAGGATATCTTCGGTTCTGCATGTCAATCGTACTGTGGAGTGGTGAAAACACCAGAAAACGTGTTTCTCCCATTAAAGAGCTCGAAACGAGCGATCTCGATGTTTCTGCATACTTCGGACAGAGGTCTCACCAAGATTATCGCAAAAATGCATATCTCAGCTGGAAACACCACGATAATCAAGATATCGCCGGTTCTGCATATCAAACGCACTGTGGAATGTTGAAAACACCAGGAAACTTGTTTTTTTGCATTAACTAGCTCGACAAGAGCGATCTAGATGATTCTGCATACTTCTGACTGAAGTCTCACCAAGATTATCGCAGAAAATGCATATCTCAGCTTGAAACCCGACCGAAACCAGGATATCTTCGGTTCTGCATGTCAAACGTACTGTGGAGTGGTGAAAACACCAGAAAACGTGTTTCTCGCGTTAATCAGCTTGAAACGAGCGATCTAGATGATTGTGCATACATCTGACTGATGTCTCACCAAGATTATCGCAGAAAATGCATATCTCAGCTTGAACCCCGACGAAAGCCAAGATGTCGCCGGTTCTGCATATCAAACGCACTGTGGAGTGGTGAAAACACCAGATAACGTGTTTCTCGCATTAAAGAGCTCGAAACGAGCGATCTAGATGATTCTGCATACTTCTGACTGAAGTCTCACCAAGATTATCGCAGAAAATGCATATCTCAGCTTGATACGAGACGATAGCCAAGATGTCGCCGGTTCTGCATATCAAACGCTCTGTGGAGTGGTGAAAACACCAGATAACGTGTTTCTCGTATTAAAGAGCTCGAAAAGAGGTATCTCGATGATTCTGCATACTTCTGATAAAAGTCTCACCAAGATTATCGTAGAAAATGCATATCTCAGCTTGATACCCGACGAAAGCCAAGATGTCGCCGGTTCTGCATATCAAACGCACTGTGGAGTGGTGAAAACACCAGATAACGTGTTTCTCGCATTAAATAGCCCGAAACGAGGGATCTCGATGATTCTGCATACTTCTGACAGAAGTCTCATCAAGATTATCGTAAAAAATGCATATCTCAGCTTGAAACCCCACGAAAACCAAGATATCGCTGGTTCTGCATATCAAACGCACTGCGGAGTGGGGAAAACACCAGGAAACGTGTTTCTCGCATTAAATAGGTCGAAAAGAGCGATCTCGATGTTTCTGCATACTTCGGACAGAGGTCTCACCAAGATTATCGCGGAAATTGCATTTCTCAGCTTGAAACCCGACGAAATCCAAGATTTTGCCGGTTCTGCATATCAAACGCACTGTGGAGTGGTGAAAACACCAGATAACGTGTTTCCCGCATTAAATAGCTCGAAAAGAGCTATCTCGATGATTCTGCATACTTCTGACAGAAGACTCACAAAGATTATCGCAGAAAATCCATATCTCAGCTTGAAACCCGACCGAAACCAGGATATCTTCGGTTCTGCATGTCAAACGTACTGTGGAGTGGTGAAAACACCAGAAAACTTGTTTTTTCGCATTAAATAGCTCGAAACGAGCGATCTAGATGATTCTGCATACTTCTGACTGAAGTCTCAACAACATTATCGCAGAAAATGCATATCTCAGCTAGAAACCCCACGAAAATCAAGATTTCGCCGAGTCTGCATATCAAACGCACTGTGGAATGTTGAAAACACCAGAAAACTTGTTTTTTCGCATTAAATAGCTCGAAACGAGAGATCTAGATGATTCTGCATACTTCTGACTGAAGTCTCACCAAGATTATCGCAGAAAATGCATATCTCAGCTTGAAACCCGACCGAAACCAGGATATCTTCGGTTCTGCATGTCAAACGTACTGTGGAGTGGTGAAAACACACAAGAAATGTGTTTCTCGCATTAATCAGCTTGAAACGAGCGATCTAGATGATTGTGCATACATCTGACTGATGTCTCACCAAGATTATCGCAGAAAATGCATATCTCAGCTTGAACCCCGACGAAAGCCAAGATGTCGCCGGTTCTGCATATCAAACGCACTGTGGAGTGGTGAAAACACCAGATAACGTGTTTCTCGCATTAAAGAGCTCGAAACGAGCGATCTAGATGATTCTGCATACTTCTGACTGAAGTCTCACCAAGATTATCGCAGAAAATGCATATCTCAGCTGGAAACACCACGAAAACAAAGATATCTCCGGTTCTGCATATCAAACGCACTGTGGAGTGGTGAAAACACCAGATAACGTGTTTCTCGCATTAAATAGGTCGAAACGAGCGATCTCGATGATTAAGCATACTTTGGACAGAAGTCTCATCAAGATTATCGTAAAAAATGCATATCTCAGCTTGAAACCCCACGAAAACCCAGATATTGCTGGTTCTGCATATCAAACGCACTGTGCAGTGGTGAAAACAACCAGATAACGTGTTTCTCGCATTAAATAGCTCGACAAGAGCGATTCCGATGATTCTGCATACTTCTGATAGAAGTCTCACCAAGATTATCGTAGAAAATGCATATCTCAGCTTGAAACCCGACGAAATCCAAGATTTTGCCGGTTCTGCATATCAAACGCACTGTGGAGTGGTGAAAACACCAGATAACGTGTTTCCCGCATTAAATAGCTCGAAACGAGCGATCTAGATGATTCTGCATACTTCTGACTGAAGTCTCAACAACATTATCGCAGAAAATGCATATCTCAGCTAGAAACCCCACGAAAATCAAGATTTCGCCGGTTCTGCATATCAAACGCACTGTGGAATGTTGAAAACACCAGAAAACTTGTTTTTTCGCATTAAAGAGCTCGAAAAGAGGTATCTCGATGATTCTGCATACTTCTGATAAAAGTCTCACCAAGATTATCGTAGAAAATGCATATCTCAGCTAGATACCCGACGAAAGCCAAGATGTCGCCGGTTCTGCATATCAAACGCACTGTGGAGTGGTGAAAACACCAGATAACGTGTTTCTCGCATTAAATAGGTCGAAACGAGCGATCTCGATGATTAAGCATACTTTGGACAGAAGTCTCATCAAGATTATCGTAAAAAATGCATATCTCAGCTTGAAACCCCACGAAAACCCAGATATTGCTGGTTCTGCATATCAAACGCACTGTGCAGTGGTAAAAACAACCAGATAACGTGTTTCTCGCATTAAATAGCTCGACAAGAGCGATTCCGATGATTCTGCATACTTCTGACAGAAGTCTCACCAAGATTATCGTAGAAAATGCATATCTCAGCTTGAAACCCGACGAAATCCATGATTTTGCCGGTTCTGCATATCAAACGCACTGTGGAGTGGTGAAAACACCAGATAACGTGTTTCCCGCATTAAATAGCTCGAAAAGAGCGATCTCGATGATTCTGCATACTTCTGACAGAAGACTCACAAAGATTATCGCAGAAAATCCATATCTCAGCTTGAAACCCGTCCGAAACCAGGATATCTTCGGTTCTGCATGTCAAACGTACTGTGGAGTGGTGAAAACACCAGAAAACGTGTTTCTCGCATTAAGCAGCTTGAAACGAGCGATCTAGATGATTCTGCATACATCTGACTGATGTCTCACCAAGATTTTCGCAGATAATGCATATCTCAGCTTGAACCCCGACGAAACCCAAGATGTCGCCGGTTCTGCATATCAAACGCACTGTGGAGTGGTGAAAACACCAGATAACGTGTTTCTCGCATTAAATAGCTCGAAAAGAGGGATCTCGATGATTCTGCATACTTCTGACAGAAGACTCACCAAGATTATCGCAGAAAATGCATATCTCAGCTGGAAACACCACGAAAATCAAGATATCGCCGGTTCTGCATATCAAACGCACTGTGGAATGTTGAAAACACCAGGAAACTTGTTTTTTTGCATTAACTAGCTCGTCAAGAGCGATCTAGATGCTTCTGCATACTTCTGACTAAAGTCTCACCAAGATTATCGCAGAAAATGCATATCTCAGCTGGAAACCCCACGAAAACCAAGATATTGCCGGTTCTGCATATCAAACGCCCTGTGGAATGATGAAAACACCAGATAACGTGTTTCTCGCATTAAATGGCTCGAATAGAGCGATCTCGATGATTCTGTATACTTCTGACAGAAGACTCACCAAGATTATCGCAGAAAATGCATATTTTAGCTGGAAACCCCACGAAAACCAAGTTATCGGCGGCTCTACATATCAAACGCACTGTGGAGTGGTTAAAACACCAGAAAACTTGTTTTTTCGCATTAAATAGCTCGAAACGAGCGATCTAGATGATTCTGCATACTTCTGACTGAAGTCTCAACAACATTATCGCAGAAAATGCATATCTCAGCTAGAAACCTCACGAAAATCAAGATTTCGCCGGTTCTGCATATCAAACGCACTGTGGAATGTTGAAAACACCAGAAAACTTGTTTTTTCGCATTAAATATCTCGAAACGAGAGATCTAGATGATTCTGCATACTTCTGACTGAAGTCTCACCAAGATTATCGCAAAAATGCATATCTCAGCTGGAAACACCACGAAAATCAAGATATCGCCGGTTCTGCATATCAAACGCACTGTGGAATGTTGAAAACACCAGGAAACTTGTTTTTTTGCATTAACTAGCTCGTCAAGAGCGATCTAGATGATTCTGCATACTTCTGACTGAAGTCTCACCAAGATTATCGCAGAAAATGCATATCTCAGCTTGAAACCCGACCGAAACCAGGATATCTTCGGTTCTGCATGTCAAACGTACTGTGGAGTGGTGAAAACACCAGAAAACGTGTTTCTCGCATTAAAGAGCTCGAAACGAGCGATCTCGATGTTTCTGCATACTTCGGACAGAGGTCTCACCAAGATTATCGCAGAAAATGCATATCTCAGCTTGAAACCCCACGAAAACCAAGATATCTCCGGTTCTGCACATCCAACGAACTGTGGTGTGGTGAAAACCCCAGAAAACGTGTTTCTCGCATTAAATAGCTGGAAAAGAGCGCTCTTGATGTTTCTGCATTCTTCGGACAGATGTTTCACCAAGATTATCGTTGAAAATGCATATCTCTAGCTTGAAACCCCACGAAAACCAAGATATGTACTGTTCTGCATATCAAACGCACTGTGGAGTTGTGAAAACAACCAGAGAACGTGTTTCTCGCATTAAATAGCTCGAAAAGGGCGATCTCGATGATTCAGCATACTTCGGACAGAAGTCTCACCAAGATTATCGCAGGAAATGCATATCTCAGCTTGAAACCCCACGAAAACCAAGATATCGCTGGTACTGCATATCAAACGCACTGTGGAGTGGTGAAAACACCAGATAACGCGTTTCTCGCATGAAATAGCTCGAAAAGAGCGTTCTCGAAGATCCTGCATACTTCTGACAGAAGTCTCACCAAGATTATCGTAGAAAATGCATATCTCAGCTTGAAACCCGACGAAAACCGAGTTATCTCCAGTTCTGCACATCATTCGTACCGTGGAGTGGTGAAAACACCAGAAAACGTGTTTCGCGCATTAGGTAGCTCGAAAGGAGCGTTCTCGAAGATTCTGCATACTTCTGACAGAAGTCTCACCAGGATTATCGTAGAAAATGCATATCTCAGCTTGAAACCCCACGAAAACCAAGATATCTCCGGTTCTGCACATCCAACGAACTGTGGTGTGGTGAAAACCCCAGAAAACGTGTTTCTCGCATTAAATAGCTCGGAAAGAGCGCTCTTGATGTTTCTGCATACTTCGGACAGATGTTTCACCAAGATTATCGCAGAAAATGCATATCTCAGCTTGAAACCCGACGAAAACCAAACATCGCCGGTTCTGCATATCAAACCAACTGTGGAGTGGTGAAAACACCAGACAACGCGTTTCTCGCATTAAATAGATCGAAAAGTGTGATCTCGATGATTCTGCATACTTCTAACAGAAGTCTCACCATGATTAGCGCAGAAAATGCATATCTCTGCTAGAAACCCCACGAAAACCAAGATACCTCCTGTTCTGCATATCCAACGAACTGTGGAGTGGTGAAAACCCCAGAAAACGTGTTTCTCGCATTAAATAGCTCGAAAAGTACGATCTCGATGATTAAGCATACTTCGGACAGAAGTCTCACAAAGATTATCGCAGAAATTGCATATCTCAGCTTGAATCCCCACGAAAACCAGGATATCGCTGCTACTGCATATCATACGCACTGTGGAGTGGTGAAAACACCAGATAACGTGTTTCTCGCATTAAATAGCTCGAAAAGAGCGTTCTCGAAGATTCTGCATACTTCTGACAGAAGTCTCACCAGGATTATCGTAGAAAATGCATATCTCAGCTTGAAACCCCTCGAAAACCAAGATATCTCCGGTTCTGCACATCCAACGAACTGTGGTGTGGTGAAAACCCCAGAAAACGTGTTTCTCGCATTAAATAGCTCGAAAAGAGCGCTCTCGATGTTTCTGCATACTTCGGACAGATGTTTCACCAAGATTATCGCAGAAAATGCATATCTCAGCTTGAAACCCGACGAAAACCAAACATCGCCGGTTCTGCATATCAAACCAACTGTGGAGTGGTGAAAACACCAGACAACGTGTTTCTCGCATTAAATAGATCGAAAAGTGCGATCTCGGTGATTCTGCATACTTCTAACAGAAGTCTCACCATGATTATCGCAGAAAATGCATATCTCTGCTAGAAACCCCACGAAAACCAAGATACCTCCTGTTCTGCATATCCAACGAACTGTGGAGTGGTGAAAACCCCAGAAAACGTGTTTCTCGCATTAAATAGCTCGAAAAGTACGATCTCGATGATTAAGCATACTTCGGACAGAAGTCTCACAAAGATTATCGCAGAAATTGCATATCTCAGCTTGAATCCCCACGAAAACCAGGATATCGCTGGTTTTGCATATCAAACGCACTGTGGAGTGCTGAAAACACCAGATAACGTGTTTTTCGCATTAAATAGCTCGAATAGAGCGATCTTGATGATTAAGCATACTTCGGACAGAAGTCTCACCAAGATTATCGTAAACAATGCATATCTCAGCTTGAAACCCCACAAAAACCAAGATATCGCCGGTTCTGCATATCAAACGCACTGTGGAGTGGTGAAAACACCAGATAACCTGTTTCTCGCATTAAATAGCTCGAAAAGAGCGCTCTCGATGTTTCTGCATACTTGTGACTGAAGTCTCACCAATATTATCGCAGAAAATGCATATCTCAGCTTGAAACCCCACGAAAGCCAAGATATCGCTGGTTCTGCATATCAAACGCACTGTGGAGTGGTGAAAACACCAGATAACGTGTTTCTCGCATTAAGTAGCTCGAAACGAGCGTTCTCGATGATTCTGCATACTTCGTATAGATGAAACACCAAGATTATCGCAGAAAATGCATATTTCAGCTGGAAACCCCATGAAAACCAAGTTATCGGCGGCTCTACATATCAAACGCACTGTGGAGTGGTCAAAGACCCAGAAAACTTGTTTTTTCGCATTAAATAGCTAGAAAAGTGCGATCTCGAAGATTCTGCATACATCTGACTGAAGTCTCACCAATATTATTGCAGGAAATGCATATCTCAGCTTGAAGCCCCACGGAAACCAAGATATCGCTGGTTCTGCATATCAAACGCACTGCGGAGTGGTGAAAACCCCAGAAAACGAGTTTCTCACATTAAATAGCTCGAAAAGAGCGCTCTCGATGTTACTGCATACTTCTGACAAAAGACCCACCAAGATTATCGCCGAAAATGCATATCTCAGCTTGAAACCCGACGAAAACCAAAATATCTCCGGTTCTGCATATCCAATGAACTGTGGAGTGGTGAAAACCCCAGAAAACGAGTTTCTCACATTAAATAGCTCGAAAAGAGCGCTCTCGATGTTTCTGCATACTTCTGACAAAGGACCCACCAAGATTATCGCAGAAAATGCATATCTCAGCTGGAAACACCACGAAAATGAAGATATCGCCTGTTCTGCACATCAAACGTACCGTGGAGTGGTGAAAACACCAGAAAACGTGTTTCGCGCATTAAGCAGCTCGAAAAGAGCGTTCTCGACGATTCTGCACACTTCTTACAGAAGTCTCACCAAGATTATCGCAGGAAATGCATATCTCAGCTGGAAACCCCACGAAAACCAAGATATCTCCGGTTCTGCATATCCAACGAACTGTGGAGTGGTGAAAACCCCAGAAAACGAGTTTCTCGCATTAAATAGCTCGAAAAGAGCGCTCTCGATGGTTCTGCATACTTCGGACAGATGTTTCACCAAGATTATCGTAGAAAATGCATATCTCAGCTTGAAACCCGGCCGAAACCAAGATATCTCCGGTTCTGCATATCCAACGAACTGTGGAGTGGTGAAAACCCCAAAAAACGAGTTTCTCGCATTAGATAGCTCGAAAAGAGCGCTCTCGATGTTTCTGCATACTTCGGACAGATGTTTCACCACGATTTTCGTGGAAAATGCATATCTCAGCTTGAAACCCGACGAAAACCAAAATATCGCCGGTTCTGCATATCAAACGCACTGTGGAGTGGTGAAAACACCAGAAAACTTGTTTTTTCGCATTAAATAGCTCGAAAAGAGCGATCTAGATGATTCTGCATACTTCTGACTGAAGTCTCACCAATATTATCGCAGAAAATGCATATCTCAGCACGAAACCTCACGAAAATCAAGATGTTGGCGGTTCTGCATATCATACGCACTGTGGAGTGGTGATAACACCAGATAACGTGTTTCTCGCATTAAATAGCTCGAAACGAGCGATCTCGATGATTCTGCATACTTCGGACAGAAGTCTCACCAAGATTATCGTAGAAAATGCATATCTCAGCTTGAAACCCGACGAAAACCGAGTTATCTCCGGTTCTGCACATCAAACGTACCGTGGAGTGGTGAAAACACCAGAAAACGTGTTTCGCGCATTAAGTAGCTCGAAAAGAGCGTTCTCGAAGATTCTGCATACTTCTGACAGAAGTCTCGGCAGGTTTATCGTAGAAAATGCATATCTCAGCTTGAAACCCGACCGAAACCAAGATATCTCCGGTTCTGCATGTCAAACGTACTGTGGAGTGGTGAAAACACCAGAAAACGTGTTTTTTCGCATTAAATAGCTCGAAAAGAGCGATCGTGATGATTCTGCATACTTGTGACTGAAGTCTCACCAATATTATCGCAGAAAATGCATATCTCAGCTTGAAACCCCACGAAAGCCAAGATATCGCTGGTTCTGCATATCAAACGCACTGTGGAGTGGTGAAAACACCAGATAACGTGTTTCTCGCATTAAGTAGCTCGAAACGAGCGTTCTCGATGATTCTGCATACTTCGTATAGATGAAACACCAAGATTATCGCAGAAAATGCCTATTTCAGCTGGAAACCCCATGAAAACCAAGTTATCGGCGGCTCTACATATCAAACGCACTGTGGAGTGGTCAAAGACCCAGAAAACTTGTTTTTTCGCATTAAATAGCTAGAAAAGTGCGATCTCGAAGATTCTGCATACATCTGACTGAAGTCTCACCAATATTATTGCAGGAAATGCATATCTCAGCTTGAAGCCCCACGGAATCCAAGATATCGCTGGTTCTGCATATCAAACGCACTGCGGAGTGGTGAAAACCCCAGAAAATGAGTTTCTCACATTAAGTAGCTCGAAAAGAGCGCTCTCGATGTTTCTGCATACTTCTGATAAAAGACCCACCAAGATTATCGCCGAAAATGCATATCTCAGCTGGAAACACCACGAAAATCAAGATATCGCCTGTTCTGCACATCAAACGCACTGTGGAGTGGTGAAACATCCAGAGAACGTGTTTCTCGCATTAAATAGCTCGAAAAGTGCGATCCCGATGATTCAGCATACTTCGGACAGAAGTCTCACCAAGATTATCGCAGGAAATGCATATCGCAGCTTGAAACCCCACGAAAACCAAGATATCTCCGGTTCTGCATATCCAACGAACTGTGGAGTGGTGAAAACCCCAGAAAACGTGTATCTCGCATTAAATAGCTCGAAAAGTGCGATCCCGATGATTCAGCATACTTCGGACAGAAGTCTCACCAAGATTATCGCAGGAAATGCATATCGCAGCTTGAAACCCCACGAGAACCAAGATATCTCCGGTTCTGCATATCCAACGAACTGTGGAGTGGTGAAAACCCCAAAAAACGAGTTTCTCGCATTAGATAGCTCGAAAAGAGCGCTCTCGATGTTTCTGCATACTTCGGACAGATGTTTCACCAAGATTTTCGTAGAAAATGCATATCTCAGCTTGAAACCCGACGAAAACCAAAATATCGCCGGTTCTGCATATCAAACGCACTGTGGAGTGGTGAAAACACCAGAAAACTTGTTTTTTCGCATTAAATAGCTCGAGAAGAGCGATGTAGATGATTCTGCATACTTCTGACTGAAGTCTCACCAATATTATCGCAGAAAATGCATATCTCAGCTTGAAGCCCCACGGAAACCAAGATATCGCTGGTTCTGCATATCAAACGCACTGCGGAGTGGTGAAAACCCCAGAAAACGAGTTTCTCACATTAAATAGCTCGAAAAGAGCGCTCTCGATGTTACTGCATACTTCTGACAAAAGACCCACCAAGATTATCGCCGAAAATGCATATCTCAGCTTGAAACCCGACGAAAACCAAAATATCTCCGGTTCTGCATATCCAATGAACTGTGGAGTGGTGAAAACCCCAGAAAACGAGTTTCTCACATTAAATAGCTCGAAAAGAGCGCTCTCGATGTTTCTGCATACTTCTGACAAAGGACCCACCAAGATTATCGCAGAAAATGCATATCTCAGCTGGAAACACCACGAAAATGAAGATATCGCCTGTTCTGCACATCAAACGTACCGTGGAGTGGTGAAAACACCAGAAAACGTGTTTCGCGCATTAAGCAGCTCGAAAAGAGCGTTCTCGACGATTCTGCACACTTCTTACAGAAGTCTCACCAAGATTATCGCAGGAAATGCATATCTCAGCTGGAAACCCCACGAAAACCAAGATATCTCCGGTTCTGCATATCCAACGAACTGTGGAGTGGTGAAAACCCCAGAAAACGAGTTTCTCGCATTAAATAGCTCGAAAAGAGCGCTCTCGATGGTTCTGCATACTTCGGACAGATGTTTCACCAAGATTATCGTAGAAAATGCATATCTCAGCTTGAAACCCGGCCGAAACCAAGATATCTCCGGTTCTGCATATCCAACGAACTGTGGAGTGGTGAAAACCCCAAAAAACGAGTTTCTCGCATTAGATAGCTCGAAAAGAGCGCTCTCGATGTTTCTGCATACTTCGGACAGATGTTTCACCACGATTTTCGTGGAAAATGCATATCTCAGCTTGAAACCCGACGAAAACCAAAATATCGCCGGTTCTGCATATCAAACGCACTGTGGAGTGGTGAAAACACCAGAAAACTTGTTTTTTCGCATTAAATAGCTCGAAAAGAGCGATCTAGATGATTCTGCATACTTCTGACTGAAGTCTCACCAATATTATCGCAGAAAATGCATATCTCAGCACGAAACCTCACGAAAATCAAGATGTTGGCGGTTCTGCATATCATACGCACTGTGGAGTGGTGATAACACCAGATAACGTGTTTCTCGCATTAAATAGCTCGAAACGAGCGATCTCGATGATTCTGCATACTTCGGACAGAAGTCTCACCAAGATTATCGTAGAAAATGCATATCTCAGCTTGAAACCCGACGAAAACCGAGTTATCTCCGGTTCTGCACATCAAACGTACCGTGGAGTGGTGAAAACACCAGAAAACGTGTTTCGCGCATTAAGTAGCTCGAAAAGAGCGTTCTCGAAGATTCTGCATACTTCTGACAGAAGTCTCGGCAGGTTTATCGTAGAAAATGCATATCTCAGCTTGAAACCCGACCGAAACCAAGATATCTCCGGTTCTGCATGTCAAACGTACTGTGGAGTGGTGAAAACACCAGAAAACGTGTTTTTTCGCATTAAATAGCTCGAAAAGAGCGATCGTGATGATTCTGCATACTTGTGACTGAAGTCTCACCAATATTATCGCAGAAAATGCATATCTCAGCTTGAAACCCCACGAAAGCCAAGATATCGCTGGTTCTGCATATCAAACGCACTGTGGAGTGGTGAAAACACCAGATAACGTGTTTCTCGCATTAAGTAGCTCGAAACGAGCGTTCTCGATGATTCTGCATACTTCGTATAGATGAAACACCAAGATTATCGCAGAAAATGCCTATTTCAGCTGGAAACCCCATGAAAACCAAGTTATCGGCGGCTCTACATATCAAACGCACTGTGGAGTGGTCAAAGACCCAGAAAACTTGTTTTTTCGCATTAAATAGCTAGAAAAGTGCGATCTCGAAGATTCTGCATACATCTGACTGAAGTCTCACCAATATTATTGCAGGAAATGCATATCTCAGCTTGAAGCCCCACGGAATCCAAGATATCGCTGGTTCTGCATATCAAACGCACTGCGGAGTGGTGAAAACCCCAGAAAATGAGTTTCTCACATTAAGTAGCTCGAAAAGAGCGCTCTCGATGTTTCTGCATACTTCTGATAAAAGACCCACCAAGATTATCGCCGAAAATGCATATCTCAGCTGGAAACACCACGAAAATCAAGATATCGCCTGTTCTGCACATCAAACGCACTGTGGAGTGGTGAAACATCCAGAGAACGTGTTTCTCGCATTAAATAGCTCGAAAAGTGCGATCCCGATGATTCAGCATACTTCGGACAGAAGTCTCACCAAGATTATCGCAGGAAATGCATATCGCAGCTTGAAACCCCACGAAAACCAAGATATCTCCGGTTCTGCATATCCAACGAACTGTGGAGTGGTGAAAACCCCAGAAAACGTGTATCTCGCATTAAATAGCTCGAAAAGTGCGATCCCGATGATTCAGCATACTTCGGACAGAAGTCTCACCAAGATTATCGCAGGAAATGCATATCGCAGCTTGAAACCCCACGAAAACCAAGATATCTCCGGTTCTGCATATCCAACGAACTGTGGAGTGGTGAAAACCCCAAAAAACGAGTTTCTCGCATTAGATAGCTCGAAAAGAGCGCTCTCGATGTTTCTGCATACTTCGGACAGATGTTTCACCAAGATTTTCGTAGAAAATGCATATCTCAGCTTGAAACCCGACGAAAACCAAAATATCGCCGGTTCTGCATATCAAACGCACTGTGGAGTGGTGAAAACACCAGAAAACTTGTTTTTTCGCATTAAATAGCTCGAGAAGAGCGATGTAGATGATTCTGCATACTTCTGACTGAAGTCTCACCAATATTATCGCAGAAAATGCATATCTCAGCACGAAACCTCACGAAAATCAGGATGTTGGCGGTTCTGCATATCAAACGCACTGTGGAGTGGTGATAACACCAGGTAACGTGTTTCTCGCATTAAATAGCTCGAAACGAGCGATCTCGATGCTTCTGCATACTTCTAACAGAAGTCTCACCAAGATTATCGCAGAAAATGCATATCTCAGCTTGAAACCCCACGAAAACCAAGATATCGCCGGTTCTGCATATCAAACGCACTGTGGAGTGGTGAAAACACCGGATAACGTGTTTGTCGCATTAAATAACTCGAATAGAGCGATCTCGATGATTCTGCATACTTCGGACTAAAGTCTCACCAAGATTATCGCAGAAAATGCATATCTCAGCTGGAAACCCCACGAAAACCAAGATATCGCCGGTTCTGCATATCAAACGCCCTGTGGAGTGCTGAAAACACCAGATAACGTGTTTCCCGCATTAAATAGCTCGAATAGTGTCACCTCGATGATTCTGCATACTTCTGACAGAGGACTCACCAAGATTATCGCAGAAAATGCATATTTCAGCTGGAAACCCCACGAAAACCAAGTTATCGGTGGCTCTACATATCAAACGCACTGTGGAGTGGTCAAAACACCAGAAAACTTGTCTTTTCGCATTAAATAGCTCGAAACGAGCGATCTAGATGATTCTGCATACTTGTGACTGAAGTCTCACCAAAATTATCGCAGAAAATGCATATCTCAGCTTGAAACCCCACGAAAACCAAGATATCGTTGGTTCTGCATATCAAACGCACTGTGGAGTGGTGAATACACCAGATAACGTGCTCTCTCGCATTAAATAGCTCGAAACGAGCGATCTCGATGACTAAGCATACTTCGGACAGAAGTCTCACCAAGATTATCGTAAAAAATGCATATCTCAGCTTGAAACCCCACGAAAACCAAGATATCGTTGGTTCTGCATATCAAACGCACTGTGGAGTGGTGAAAACACCAGATAACGTGTTTCTCGCATTAAATAGCTCGAAAAGTGCGATCTAGATGATCCTGCATACTTCTGACTGAAGTCTCACCAATATTATCGCAGAAAATGCATATCTCAGCTTCAAACCTCACGAAAACCAGATATCTCCGGTTCTGCACATCAAACGTACTGTGGAGTGGTGAAAACACCCGAAAACGTGTTTCTCGCATTAAGTAGCTCGAAAAGAGCGTCCTCGAAGATTCTGCATACTTCTGACAGAGGTCTCACCAATATTATCGTCGAAAATGCATATCTCAGCTTGAAACCCGACAGAAACGAAGATATCTCCGGTTCTGCATGTCTAACGTACTGTGGAGTGGTGAATATACCAGAAAACGTGTTCCTCGCATTAAATAGCTCGAAAAGAGCGATCTAGATGATTCAGCATACTTCTGACAGAAGACTCACCAAGATTATCGCAGAAAATGCATATCTCAGCTGGAAACCCCACGAAAACCAAGATATCGCCGGTTCTGCATATCAAACGCCCTGTGGAGTGCTGAAAACACCAGATAACGTGTTTCCCGCATTAAATAGCTCGAATAGAGCGATCTCGATGATTCTGCATACTTCTGACTAAAGTCTCACCAAGATTATCGCAGAAAATGCATATCTCAGCTGGAAACAGCACGAAAACCAAGATATCGCCGGTTCTGCATATCAAACGCCCTGTGGAGTGCTGAAAACACCAGATAACGTTTTTCCCGCATTAAATAGCTCGAATAGTGTGACCTCGATGATTCTGCATACTTCTGACAGAAGTCTCACCAAGATTATCGTAAAAAATGCATATCTCAGCTTGAAACCCCACGAAAACCAAGATATCGTTGGTTCTGCATATCAAACGCACTGTGGAGTGGTGAAAACACCAGATAACGTGTTTCTCGCATTAAATAGCTCGAAAAGTGCGATCTCGAAGATTCTGCATACTTCTGACAGAAGTCTCACCAGGATTATCGTAGAAAATGCATATCTCAGCTTGAAACCCGAACGAAACCAAGATATCGCCGGTTCTGCATGTCAAACGTACTGTGGGGTTGTGAAAACACCAGAAAACGTGTTTCCCGCATTAAATAGCTCGAATAGAGCGATCTCGATGATTCTGCATACTTCTGACTAAAGTCTCACCAAGATAATCGCAGAAAATGCATATCTCAGCTGGAAACCCCACGAAAACCAAGATATCGCCGGTTCTGCATATCAAACGCCCTGTGGAGTGCTGAAAACACCAGATAACGTGTTTCCCGCATTAAATAGCTCGAATAGTGTGACCTCGATGATTCTGCATACTTCTGACAGAAGACTCACCAAGATTATCGCAGAAAATGCATATTTCAGCTGGAAACCCCACGAAAACCAAGTTATCGGTGGCTCTACATATCAAACGCACTGTGGAGTGGTCAAAACACCAGAAAACTTGTCTTTTCGCATTAAATAGCTCGAAAAGAGCGATCTTGATGATTCTGCATACTTGTGACTGAAGTCTCACCAATATTATCGCAGAAAATGCATATCTCAGCTTGAAACCCCACGAAAGCCAAGATATCGCTGGTTCTGCATATCAAACGCACTGTGGAGTGGTGAAAACACCAGATAACGTGTTTCTCGCATTAAGTAGTTCGAAACGAGCGTTCTCGATGATTCTGCATACTTCGTATAGATGAAACACCAAGATTATCGCAGAAAATGCATATTTCAGCTGGAAACCCCATGAAAACCAAGTTATCGGCGGCTCTACATATCAAACGCACTGTGGAGTGGTCAAAGACCCAGAAAACTTGTTTTTTCGCATTAAATAGCTAGAAAAGTGCGATCTCGAAGATTCTGCATACATCTGACTGAAGTCTCACCAATATTATTGCAGGAAATGCATATCTCAGCTTGAAGCCCCACGGAAACCAAGATATCGCTGGTTCTGCATATCAAACGCACTGCGGAGTGGTGAAAACCCCAGAAAACGAGTTTCTCACATTAAATAGCTCGAAAAGAGCGCTCTCGATGTTTCTGCATACTTCTGACAAAAGACCCACCAAGATTATCGCCGAAAATGCATATCTCAGCTTGAAACCCGACGAAAACCAAAATATCTCCGGTTCTGCATATCCAATGAACTGTGGAGTGGTGAAAACCCCAGAAAACGAGTTTCTCACATTAAATAGCTCGAAAAGAGCGCTCTCGATGTTTCTGCATACTTCTGACAAAGGACCCACCAAGATTATCGCAGAAAATGCATATCTCAGCTGGAAACACCACGAAAATGAAGATATCGCCTGTTCTGCACATCAAACGTACCGTGGAGTGGTGAAAACACCAGAAAACGTGTTTCGCGCATTAAGCAGCTCGAAAAGAGCGTTCTCGACGATTCTGCACACTTCTTACAGAAGTCTCACCAAGATTATCGCAGGAAATGCATATCTCAGCTGGAAACCCCACGAAAACCAAGATATCGCCGGTTCTGCATATCAAACGCCCTGTGGAATGCTGAAAACACCAGATAACGTGTTTCCCGCATTAAATAGCTCGAATAGTGTGACCTCGATGATTCTGCATACTTCTGACAGAAGACTCACCCAGATTATCGCAGAAAATGCATATTTCAGCTGGAAACCCCACGAAAACCAAGTTATCGGTGGCTCTACATATCAAACGCACTGTGGAGTGGTCAAAACACCAGAAAACTTGTCTTTTCGCATTAAATAGCTCGAAACGAGCGATCTAGATGATTCTGCATACTTGTGACTGAAGTCTCACCAAGATTATCGCAGAAAATGCATATCTCAGCTTGAAACCCCACGAAAACCAAGATATCGTTGGTTCTGCATATCAAACGCACTGTGGAGTGGTGAAAACACCAGATAACGTGTTTCTCGCATTAAATAGCTCGAAACGAGCGATCTCGATGACTAAGCATACTTCGGACAGAAGTCTCACCAAGATTATCGTAAAAAATGCATATCTCAGCTTGAAACCCCACGAAAACCAAGATATCGTTGGTTCTGCATATCAAACGCACTGTGGAGTGGTGAAAACACCAGATAACGTGTTTCTCGCATTAAATAGCTCGAAAAGTGCGATCTAGATGATCCTGCATACTTCTGACTGAAGTCTCACCAATATTATCGCAGAAAATGCATATCTCTGCTTCAAACCTCACGAAAACCAGATATCTCCGGTTCTGCACATCAAACGTACTGTGGAGTGGTGAAAACACCCGAAAACGTGTTTCTCGCATTAAGTAGCTCGAAAAGAGCGTCCTCGAAGATTCTGCATACTTCTGACAGAGGTCTCACCAATATTATCGTAGAAAATGCATATCTCAGCTTGAAACCCGACCGAAACGAAGATATCTCCGTTTCTGCATGTCTAACGTACTGTGGAGTGGTGAATATACCAGAAAACGTGTTCCTCGCATTAAATAGCTCGAAAAGAGCGATCTAGATGATTCAGCATACTTCTGACAGAAGACTCACCAAGATTATCGCAGAAAATGCATATCTCAGCTGGAAACCCCACGAAAACCAAGATATCGCCGGTTCTGCATATCAAACGCCCTGTGGAGTGCTGAAAACACCAGATAACGTGTTTCCCGCATTAAATAGCTCGAATAGAGCGATCTCGATGATTCTGCATACTTCTGACTAAAGTCTCACCAAGATTATCGCAGAAAATGCATATCTCACCTTGATACCCCACGAAAGCGTAGATATCGCTGGCTCTGCATATCAAGCGCACTGTGGAGTGGTGAAACCACCGGATAAGGTTTTTCTCGCATTAACTAGCTCGAAAAGAGCGATCTCGATGTTTCAGCATAGTTCGGACAGAAGTCTCTCCAAGATTATCGCAGAAAATGCATATCTCAGCTTGAAACCCCACGAAAACCAAGATATCGCCGGTTCTGCATATCAAACGCACTGTGGAGTGGTGAAAACACCAGATAACGTGTTTCTCGCATTAAATAGCTCGAAACGAGCGATCTCGATGACTAAGCACACTTCGGACAGAAGTCTAACCAAGATTATCGTAAAAAATGCATATCTCAGCTTGAAACCCCACGAAAACCAAGATATCGCTGGTTCTGCATATCAAACGCACTGTGGAGTGGTGAAAACACCAGATAACGTGTTTCTCGCATTAAATAGCTCGAAAAGTGCGATCTCGAAGATTCTGCATACTTCTGACAGAAGTTTCACCAGGATTATCGTCGAAAATGCATATCTCAGCTTGAAGCCCGAACGAATCCAAGATATCTCCGGTTCTGCATGTCAAACGTACTGTGGGGTTGTGAAAACACCAGAAAACGTGTTTCGTGCATTAAGTAGCTCGAAAAGAGCGATCTAGATGATCCTGCATACTTCTGACTGAAGACTCACCAATATTATCGCAGAAAATGCATATCTCAGCTTCAAACATCACGAAAACCAAGATATCTCCGGTTCTGCACATCAAACGTACTGTGGAGTGGTGAAAACACCCGAAAACGTGTTTCTCGCATTAAGTAGCTCGAAAAGAGCGTTCTCGAAGATTCTGCATACTTCTGACAGAGGTCTCACGAATATTATCGTAGAAAATGCATATCTCAGCTTGAAACCCGACCGAAACGAAGATATCTGCGGTTCTGCATGTCTAACGTACTGTGGAGTGGTGAATATACCAGAAAACGTGTTCCTCGCATTAAATAGCTCGAAAAGAGCGATCTAGATGATTCTGCATACTTCTGACAGAAGACTCACCAAGATTATCGCAGAAAATGCATATCTCAGCTGGAAACCCCACGAAAACCAAGATATCGCCGGTTCTGCATATCAAACGCCCTGTGGAGTGCTGAAAACACCAGATAACGTGTTTCCCGCATTAAATAGCTCGAATAGAGCGATCTCGATGATTCTGCATACTTCTGACTAAAGTCTCACAGAGATTATCGCAGAAAATGCATATCTCAGCTGGAAACCCCACGAAAACCAAGATATCGCCGGTTCTGCATATCAAACGCACTGTGGAGTGGTGAAAACACCAGATAACGTGTTTCTCGCATTAAATAGCTCGAAACGAGCGACCTAGATGACTAAGCATACTTCGGACAGAAGTCTCACCAAGATTATTGTAAAAAATGCATATCTCAGCTTGAAACCCCACGAAAACCAAGATATCTACTGTTCTGCATATCAAACGCACTGTGGAGTGGTGAAAACACCAGAAAACGTGTTTCTCGCATTATCTAGCTCGAAAAGAGCGTTCTCGATGATTCTGCATACTTCTCATAGAAGAAACACCAAGATTATCGCAGAAAATGCATATTTCAGCTGGAAACCCCACGAAAACCAAGATATCGCCGGTTCTGCATATCAAACGCCCTGTGGAGTGCTGAAAACACCAGATAACGCGTTTCCCGCATTAAATAGCTCGAATAGAGCGATCTCGATGATTCTGCATACTTCTGACTAAAGTCTCACCAAGATTATCGCAGAAAATGCAGATCTCAGCTGGAAACCCCACGAAAACCAAGATATCGCCGGTTCTGCATATCAAACGCCCTGTGGAGTGATGAAAACACCAGATAACGTGTTTCTCGCATTAAATAGCTCGAATAGAGCGATCTCGATGATTCTGCATACTTCTGACAGAAGACTCACCAAGATTATCGCAGAAAATGCATATTTCAGCTGGAAACCCCACGAAAACCAAGTTATCGGCGGCTCTACATATCAAACGCACTGTGGAGTGGTCAAAACACCAGAAAACTTGTCTTTTCGCATTAAATAGCTCGAAACGAGCGATCTAGATGATTCTGCATACTTCTGACGGAAGTCTCACCAATATTATCGCAGAAAATGCATATTTCAGCTGGAAATCCCAAGAAAACCAAGTTATCGGCGGCTCTACATATCAAACGCACTGTGGAGTGGTCAAAACACCAGAAAACTTGTTTTTTCGCATTAAGTAGCTCGAAACGAGCGATCTAGATGATTCTGCATACTTCTGACTAAAGTCTCACCAAGATTATCGCAGAAAATGCAGATCTCAGCTGGAAACCCCACGAAAACCAAGATATCGCCGGTTCTGCATATCAAACGCCCTGTGGAGTGATGAAAACACCAGATAACGTGTTTCTCGCATTAAATAGCTCGAATAGAGCGATCTCGATGATTCTGCATACTTCTGACAGAAGACTCACCAAGATTATCGCAGAAAATGCATATTTCAGCTGGAAACCCCACGAAAACCAAGTTATCGGCGGCTCTACATATCAAACGCACTGTGGAGTGGTCAAAACACCAGAAAACTTGTCTTTTCGCATTAAATAGCTCGAAACGAGCGATCTAGATGATTCTGCATACTTCTGACTGAAGTCTCACGAATATTATCGCAGAAAATGCATATTTCAGCTGGAAATCCCAAGAAAACCAAGTTATCGGCGGCTCTACATATCAAACGCACTGTGGAGTGGTCAAAACACCAGAAAACATGTCTTTTCGCATTAAGTAGCTCGAAACGAGCGATCTAGATGATTCTGCATACTTCTGACGGAAGTCTCACCAATATTATCGCAGAAAATGCATATTTCAGCTGGAAACCCCACGAAAACCAAGATATCGCCGGTTCTGCATATCAAACGCCCTGTGGAGTGCTGAAAACACCAGATAACGTGTTTCCCGCATTAAATAGCTCGAATAGAGCGATCTCGATGATTCTGCATACTTCTGACTAAAGTCTCACTAAGATTATCGCAGAAAATGCATATCTCAGCTGGAAACCCCACGAAAACCAAGATATCGCCGATTCTGCATATCAAACGCCCTGTGGAGTGATGAAAACACCAGATAACGTGTTTCTCGCATTACATAGCTCGAATAGAGCGATCTCGATGATTCTGCATACTTCTGACAGAAGACTCACCAAGATTATCGCAGAAAATGCATATTCCAGCTGGAAACCCCACGAAAACCAAGTTATCGGCGGCTCTACATATCAAACGCACTGTGGAGTGGTCAAAACACCAGAAAACATGTCTTTTCGCATTAAGTAGCTCGAAACGAGCGATCTAGATGATTCTGCATACTTCTGACGGAAGTCTCACCAATATTATCGCAGAAAATGCATATTTCAGCTGGAAATCCCACGAAAACCAAGTTATCTTCGGCTCTACATATCAAACGCACTGTGGAGTGGTCAAAACACCAGAAAACTTGTTTTTTCGCATTAAGTAGCTCGAAACGAGCGATCTAGATGATTCTGCATACTTCTGACTAAAGTCTCACCAAGATTATTGCAGAAAATGCATATCTCAGCTGGAAACCCCACGAAAACAAAGATATCGCCGGTTCTGCATATCAAACGCCCTGTGGAGTGATGAAAACACCAGAAAACTTGTCTTTTCGTATTAAATAGCTCGAAACGAGCGATCTAGATGATTCTGCATACTTCTGACAGAGGTCTCACCAATATTATCGTAGAAAATGCATATCTCATCTTGAAACCCGACCGAAACGAAGATATCTCCGGTTCTGCATGTCTAACGCACTGTGGAGTGGTGAATACACCAGAAAACGTGTTTCTCGCATTTAATAGCTCGAAAAGAGCGCTCTAGATGATTCTGCATACTTCTGGCAGAAGACTCACCAAGCTTATCGCTGAAAATGCATATCTCAGCTTGAAACCCCACGAAAACCAAGTTATCGGCGGCTCTACATATCAAACGCACTCTGGAGTGGTCAAAACACCAGAAAACTTGTCTTTTCGCATTAAGTAGCTCGAAACGAGCGATCTAGATGATTCTGCATACTTCTGACAGAAGACTCACCAAGCTTATCGCTGAAAATGCATATCTCAGCTTGAAACCCCAAGAAAACCAAGATATCTACTGTTCTGCATATCAAACGCACTGTGCAGTGGTGAAAACACCAGATCACGTGTTTCTCGCACTAACTAGCTCGAAAAGAGCGCTCTCGAAGTTTCTGCATACTTTGGACAGATGTTTCACCAAGCTTATCGTAGAAAATGCATATCTCAGCTTGAAACCCGACGAAAACCAAAATATCTCCGGTTCTGCATATCCAACGCACTGTGGAGTGGTGAAAATACCAGATAACGTGTTTCTCGCATTAAATAGCTCGAAACGAGCGATCTAGATGATTCTGCATACTTCTGACAGAAGACTCACCAATATTATCGCAGAAAATGCATATCTCAGCTTCAAACATCACGAAAACCAAGATATCTCCGGTTCTGCACATCAAACGTACTGTGGAGTGGTGAAAACACCCGAAAACGTGTTTCTCGCATTAAGTAGCTCGAAAAGAGCGTTCTCGAAGATTCTGCATACTTCTGACAGAGGTCTCACGAATATTATCGTAGAAAATGCATATCTCAGCTTGAAACCCGACCGAAACGAAGATATCTGCGGTTCTGCATGTCTAACGTACTGTGGAGTGGTGAATATACCAGAAAACGTGTTCCTCGCATTAAATAGCTCGAAAAGAGCGATCTAGATGATTCTGCATACTTCTGACAGAAGACTCACCAAGATTATCGCAGAAAATGCATATCTCAGCTGGAAACCCCACGAAAACCAAGATATCGCCGGTTCTGCATATCAAACGCCCTGTGGAGTGCTGAAAACACCAGATAACGTGTTTCCCGCATTAAATAGCTCGAATAGAGCGATCTCGATGATTCTGCATACTTCTGACTAAAGTCTCACCAAGATTATCGCAGAAAATGCATATCTCAGCTGGAAACCCCACGAAAACCAAGATATCGCCGGTTCTGCATATCAAACGCCCTGTGGAGTGATGAAAACACCAGATAACGTGTTTCTCGCATTAAATAGCTCGAATAGAGCGATCTCGATGATTCTGCATACTTCTGACAGAAGACTCACCAAGATTATCGCAGAAAATGCATATTTCAGCTGGAAACCCCACGAAAACCAAGTTATCGGCGGCTCTACATATCAAACGCACTGTGGAGTGGTCAAAACACCAGAAAACTTGTCTTTTCGCATTAAATAGCTCGAAACGAGCGATCTAGATGATTCTGCATACTTCTGACTGAAGTCTCACCAATATTATCGCAGAAAATGCATATTTCAGCTGGAAATCCCAAGAAAACCAAGTTATCGGCGGCTCTACATATCAAACGCACTGTGGAGTGGTCAAAACACCAGAAAACTTGTTTTTTCGCATTAAGTAGCTCGAAACGAGCGATCTAGATGATTCTGCATACTTCTGACTAAAGTCTCACCAAGATTATCGCAGAAAATGCATATCTCAGCTGGAAACCCCACGAAAACCAAGATATCGCCTGTTCTGCATATCAAACGCCCTGTGGAGTGATGAAAACACCAGATAACGTGTTTCTCGCATTAAGTAGCTCGAATAGAGCGATCTCGATGATTCTGCATACTTCTGACAGAAGACTCACCAAGATTATCACAGAAAATGCATATCTCAGCTGGAAACCCCACGAAAACCAAGATATCGCCGATTCTGCATTTCATACGCCCTGTGGAGTGATGAAAACACCAGATAACGTGTTTCTCGCATTACATAGCTCGAATAGAGCGATCTCGATGATTCTGCATACTTCTGACAGAAGACTCACCAAGATTATCGCAGAAAATGCATATCTCAGCTGGAAACCCCACGAAAACCAAGATATCGCCGATTCTGCATATCAAACGCCCTGTGGAGTGATGAAAACACCAGATAACGTGTTTCTCGCATTACATAGCTCGAAACGAGCGATCTCGATGATTCTGCATACTTCTGACAGAAGACTCACCAAGATTATCGCAGAAAATGCATATTCCAGCTGGAAACCCCACGAAAACCAAGTTATCGGCGGCTCTACATATCAAACGCACTGTGGAGTGGTCAAAACACCAGAAAACTTGTCTTTTCGCATTAAGTAGCTCGAAACGAGCGATCTAGATGATTCTGCATACTTCTGACTGAAGTCTCACCAATATTATCGCAGAAAATGCATATTTCAGCTGGAAATCCCACGAAAACCAAGTTATCGGCGGCTCTACATTTCAAACGCACTGTGGAGTGGTCAAAGCACCAGAAAACTTGTCTTTTCGCATTAAGTAGCTCGAAACGAGCGATCTAGATGATTCTGGATACTTCTGACTGAAGTCTCACAAATATTATCGCAGAAAATGCATATTTCAGCTGAAAATCCCACGAAAACCAAGTTATCGGCGGCTCTACATATCAAACGCACTGTGGAGTGGTCAAAACACCAGAAAACTTGTTTTTTCGCATTAAGTAGCTCGAAACGAGCGACCTAGATGACTAAGCATACTTCGGACAGAAGTCTCACCAAGATTATCGTAAAAAATGCATATCTCAGCTTGAAACCCCACGAAAACCAAGATATCTACTGTTCTGCATATCAAACGCACTGTGGAGTGGTGAAAACACCAGAAAACGTGTTTCTCGCATTATCTAGCTCGAAAAGAGCGTTCTCGATGATTCTGCATACTTCTCATAGAAGAAACACCAAGATTATCGCAGAAAATGCATATTTCAGCTGGAAACCCCACGAAAACCAAGATATCGCCGGTTCTGCATATCAAACGCCCTGTGGAGTGCTGAAAACACCAGATAACGCGTTTCCCGCATTAAATAGCTCGAATAGAGCGATCTCGATGATTCTGCATACTTCTGACTAAAGTCTCACCAAGATTATCGCAGAAAATGCAGATCTCAGCTGGAAACCCCACGAAAACCAAGATATCGCCGGTTCTGCATATCAAACGCCCTGTGGAGTGATGAAAACACCAGATAACGTGTTTCTCGCATTAAATAGCTCGAATAGAGCGATCTCGATGATTCTGCATACTTCTGACAGAAGACTCACCAAGATTATCGCAGAAAATGCATATTTCAGCTGGAAACCCCACGAAAACCAAGTTATCGGCGGCTCTACATATCAAACGCACTGTGGAGTGGTCAAAACACCAGAAAACTTGTCTTTTCGCATTAAATAGCTCGAAACGAGCGATCTAGATGATTCTGCATACTTCTGACTGAAGTCTCACGAATATTATCGCAGAAAATGCATATTTCAGCTGGAAATCCCAAGAAAACCAAGTTATCGGCGGCTCTACATATCAAACGCACTGTGGAGTGGTCAAAACACCAGAAAACTTGTTTTTTCGCATTAAGTAGCTCGAAACGAGCGATCTAGATGATTCTGCATACTACTGACTAAAGTCTCACCAAGATTATCGCAGAAAATGCATATCTCAGCTGGAAACCCCACGAAAACCAAGATATCGCCGGTTCTGCATATTAAACGCCCTGTGGAGTGATGAAAACACCAGATAACGTGTTTCTCGCATTAAATAGCTCGAATAGAGCGATCTCGATGATTCTGCATACTTCTGACAGAAGACTCACCAAGATTATCGCAGAAAATGCATATCTCAGCTGGAAACCCCACGAAAACCAAGATATCGCCGATTCTGCATATCAAACGCCCTGTGGAGTGATGAAAACACCAGATAACGTGTTTCTCGCATTACATAGCTCGAATAGAGCGATCTCGATGATTCTGCATACTTCTGACAGAAGACTCACCAAGATTATCGCAGAAAATGCATATTCCAGCTGGAAACCCCACGAAAACCAAGTTATCGGCGGCTCTACATATCAAACGCACTGTGGAGTGGTCAAAACACCAGAAAACATGTCTTTTCGCATTAAGTAGCTCGAAACGAGCGATCTAGATGATTCTGCATACTTCTGACGGAAGTCTCACCAATATTATCGCAGAAAATGCATATTTCAGCTGGAAACCCCACGAAAACCAAGATATCGCCGGTTCTGCATATCAAACGCCCTGTGGAGTGCTGAAAACACCAGATAACGTGTTTCCCGCATTAAATAGCTCGAATAGAGCGATCTCGATGATTCTGCATACTTCTGCCTAAAGTCTCACCAAGATTATCGCAGAAAATGCAGATCTCAGCTGGAAACCCCACGAAAACCAAGATATCGCCGGTTCTGCATATCAAACGCCCTGTGGAGTGATGAAAACACCAGATAACGTGTTTCTCGCATTAAATAGCTCGAATAGAGCGATCTCGATGATTCTGCATACTTCTGACAGAAGACTCACCAAGATTATCGCAGAAAATGCATATTTCAGCTGGAAACCCCACGAAAACCAAGTTATCGGCGGCTCTACATATCAAACGCACTGTGGAGTGGTCAAAACACCAGAAAACTTGTCTTTTCGCATTAAATAGCTCGAAACGAGCGATCTAGATGATTCTGCATACTTCTGACTGAAGTCTCACGAATATTATCGCAGAAAATGCATATTTCAGCTGGAAATCCCAAGAAAACCAAGTTATCGGCGGCTCTACATATCAAACGCACTGTGGAGTGGTCAAAACACCAGAAAACTTGTTTTTTCGCATTAAGTATCTCGAAACGAGCGATCTAGATGATTCTGCATACTTCTGACTAAAGTCTCACCAAGATTATCGCAGAAAATGCATATCTCAGCTGGAAACCCCACGAAAACCAAGATATCGCCGGTTCTGCATATTAAACGCCCTGTGGAGTGATGAAAACACCAGATAACGTGTTTCTCGGATTAAATAGCTCGAATAGAGCGATCTCGATGATTCTGCATACTTCTGACAGAAGACTCACCAAGATTATCGCAGAAAATGCATATCTCAGCTGGAAACCCCACGAAAACCAAGATATCGCCGATTCTGCATATCAAACGCCCTGTGGAGTGATGAAAACACCAGAAAACATGTCTTTTCGCATTAAGTAGCTCGAAACGAGCGATCTAGATGATTCTGCATACTTCTGACGGAAGTCTCACCAATATTATCGCAGAAAATGCATATTTCAGCTGGAAATCCCACGAAAACCAAGTTATCTTCGGCTCTACATATCAAACGCACTGTGGAGTGGTCAAAACACCAGAAAACTTGTTTTTTCGCATTAAGTAGCTCGAAACGAGCGATCTAGATGATTCTGCATACTTCTGACTAAAGTCTCACCAAGATTATTGCAGAAAATGCATATCTCAGCTGGAAACCCCACGAAAACAAAGATATCGCCGGTTCTGCATATCAAACGCCCTGTGGAGTGATGAAAACACCAGAAAACTTGTCTTTTCGCATTAAATAGCTCGAAACGAGCGATCTAGATGATTCTGCATACTTCTGACAGAGGTCTCACCAATATTATCGTAGAAAATGCATATCTCATCTTGAAACCCCACGAAAACCAAGATATCGCTGGTACTGCATATCAAACGCACTGTGGAGTGGTGAAAACACCAGATAACGTGTTTCTCGCATTAAATAGCTCGAAAAGAGCGCTCTAGATGATTCTGCATACTTCTGACAGAAGACTCACCAAGATTATCGCAGAAAATGCATATCTCAGCTGGAAACCCCACGAAAACCAAGTTATCGGCGGCTCTACATATCAAACGCACTCTGGAGTGGTCAAAACACCAGAAAACTTGTCTATTCGCATTAAGTAGCTCGAAACGAGCGATCTAGATGATTCTGCATACTTCTGACAGAAGACTCACCAAGCTTATCGCTGAAAATGCATATCTCAGCTTGAAACCCCAAGAAAACCAAGATATCTACTGTTCTGCATATCAAACGCACTGTGCAGTGGTGAAAACACCAGATCACGTGTTTCTCGCACTAACTAGCTCGAAAAGAGCGCTCTCGAAGTTTCTGCATACTTTGGACAGATGTTTCACCAAGCTTATCGTAGAAAATGCATATCTCAGCTTGAAACCCGACGAAAACCAAATATCTCCGGTTCTGCATATCCAACGCACTGTGGAGTGGTGAAAATACCAGATAACGTGTTTCTCGCATTAAATAGCTCGAAATGAGCGATCTCGATGATTCTGCATACTTCGGACAGAAGTCTCAACAAGATTATCGCAGAAAATGCATATCTCAGCTTGAAACCCCACGAAAACTAAGTTATCGGCGGCTCTACATATCAAACGCACTGTGGAGTGGTCAAAACACCAGAAAACTTATCTTTTCGCATTAAATAGCTCGAAACGAGCGATCTACGTGATTCTGCATACTTCTGACTGAAGTCTCACTAATATTATCGCAGAAAATGCATATTTCAGCTGGAAATCCCACGAAAACAAAGTTATCGGCGGCTCTACATATCAGACGCCCTGTGGAGTGATGAAAACACCAGATAACGTGTTTCGCACATTAAGTAGCTCGAAAAGTGCGTTCTCGAACATTCTGCATACATCTGTCAGAAGTCTCACCAAGATTATCGCAGAAAATGCATATCTCAGCCTGAAACCCGACGAAAACCGAGTTATCTCCGGTTCTGCACATCAAACGTACCGTGGAGTGGTGATAACACCAGAAAACGTGTTTCGCACATTAAGTAGCTCGAAAAGTGCGTTCTCGAACATTCTGCATACATCTGACAGAAGTCTCAACAAGATTATCGCAGAAAATGCATGTCTCAGCTTGAAACCCCACGAAAACCAAGATATCTACTGTTCTGCATATCAAACGCACTGTGGAGTGGTGAAAACACCAGATAACGTGTTTCGCACATTAAGTAGCTCGAAAAGTGCGTTCTCGAACATTCTGCATACATCTGACAGAAGTCTCAACAAGATTATCGCAGAAAATGCATGTCTCAGCTTGAAACCCCACGAAAACCAAGATATCTACTGTTCTGCATATCAAACGCACTGTGGAGTGGTGAAAACACCAGAAAACTTGTTTTTCGCATTAAATAGCTCGAAACGAGCGATCTAGATGATTCACCATACTTCGGACAGAAGTCTCACAAAGATTATCGCAGGAAATGCATATCTCAGCTTGAAACCCCACGAAAACCAAGATACCTCCGGTTCTGCATATCCAACGAACTGTGGAGTGGTGAAAACCCCAGAAAACGAGTTTCTCGCATTAAATAGCTCGAAAAGAGCGCTCTCGATGTTTCTGCATACTTCGCACAGATGTCACACCAAGATTATCGTAGAAAATGCATATCTCAGCTTGAAATCCGACGAAAACCAAAATATCGCCGGTTCTGCATATCAAACCAACTGTGGAGTGGTGAAAACACCAGATAACGTGTTTCTCGGTTTAAATAGCTCGAAAAGCGCGATCTCGATGATTCTGCATACTTCCAACAGAAGTCTCACCAAGATTATCGCAGAAAATGCATATCTCTGCTTGAAACCCCACGAAAACCAAGATATCTACTGTTCTGCATATCCAACGAATTGTGGAGAGGTGAAAACCCCAGAAAACGTGTTTCTCGCATTAAACAGCTCGAAAAGAGCGCTCTCGATGTTTCTGCATACTTCGGACAGATGTTTCACAAATCTTATCGTAGAAAATGCATATCTCAGCTTGAAACCCGACGAAAACCAAAATATCGCCGGTTCTGCATATCCAACGCACTGTGGAGTGGTGAAAACACCAGATAACGTGTTTCTCGCATTAAATAGCTGGAAATGAGCGATTTCGATGATTCTGCATACTTCGGACAGAAGTCTCAACAAGATTATCGCAGAAAATGCATATCTCAGCTTGAAACCCCACGAAAACCAAGATATCTACTGTTCTGCATATCAAACGCACTGTGGAGTGGTGAAAACACCAGATAACGCGTTTCACGCATTAAATAGCTCGAAAAGAGCGTTCTCGAAGATTCTGCATACTTCTGACAGAGGTCTCACGAATATTATCGTAGAAAATGCATATCTCAGCTTGAAACCCGACCGAAACGAAGATATCTGCGGTTCTGCATGTCTAACGTACTGTGGAGTGGTGAATATACCAGAAAACGTGTTCCTCGCATTAAATAGCTCGAAAAGAGCGATCTAGATGATTCTGCATACTTCTGACAGAAGACTCACCAAGATTATCGCAGAAAATGCATATCTCAGCTGGAAACCCCACGAAAACCAAGATATCGCCGGTTCTGCATATCAAACGCCCTGTGGAGTGCTGAAAACACCAGATAACGTGTTTCCCGCATTAAATAGCTCGAATAGAGCGATCTCGATGATTCTGCATACTTCTGACTAAAGTCTCACCAAGATTATCGCAGAAAATGCATATCTCAGCTGGAAACCCCACGAAAACCAAGATATCGCCGGTTCTGCATATCAAACGCCCTGTGGAGTGATGAAAACACCAGATAACGTGTTTCTCGCATTAAATAGCTCGAATAGAGCGATCTCGATGATTCTGCATACTTCTGACAGAAGACTCACCAAGATTATCGCAGAAAATGCATATTTCAGCTGGAAACCCCACGAAAACCAAGTTATCGGCGGCTCTACATATCAAACGCACTGTGGAGTGGTCAAAACACCAGAAAACTTGTCTTTTCGCATTAAATAGCTCGAAACGAGCGATCTAGATGATTCTGCATACTTCTGACTGAAGTCTCACCAATATTATCGCAGAAAATGCATATTTCAGCTGGAAATCCCAAGAAAACCAAGTTATCGGCGGCTCTACATATCAAACGCACTGTGGAGTGGTCAAAACACCAGAAAACTTGTTTTTTCGCATTAAGTAGCTCGAAACGAGCGATCTAGATGATTCTGCATACTTCTGACTAAAGTCTCACCAAGATTATCGCAGAAAATGCATATCTCAGCTGGAAACCCCACGAAAACCAAGATATCGCCTGTTCTGCATATCAAACGCCCTGTGGAGTGATGAAAACACCAGATAACGTGTTTCTCGCATTAAGTAGCTCGAATAGAGCGATCTCGATGATTCTGCATACTTCTGACAGAAGACTCACCAAGATTATCACAGAAAATGCATATCTCAGCTGGAAACCCCACGAAAACCAAGATATCGCCGATTCTGCATTTCATACGCCCTGTGGAGTGATGAAAACACCAGATAACGTGTTTCTCGCATTACATAGCTCGAATAGAGCGATCTCGATGATTCTGCATACTTCTGACAGAAGACTCACCAAGATTATCGCAGAAAATGCATATCTCAGCTGGAAACCCCACGAAAACCAAGATATCGCCGATTCTGCATATCAAACGCCCTGTGGAGTGATGAAAACACCAGATAACGTGTTTCTCGCATTACATAGCTCGAAACGAGCGATCTCGATGATTCTGCATACTTCTGACAGAAGACTCACCAAGATTATCGCAGAAAATGCATATTCCAGCTGGAAACCCCACGAAAACCAAGTTATCGGCGGCTCTACATATCAAACGCACTGTGGAGTGGTCAAAACACCAGAAAACTTGTCTTTTCGCATTAAGTAGCTCGAAACGAGCGATCTAGATGATTCTGCATACTTCTGACTGAAGTCTCACCAATATTATCGCAGAAAATGCATATTTCAGCTGGAAATCCCACGAAAACCAAGTTATCGGCGGCTCTACATTTCAAACGCACTGTGGAGTGGTCAAAGCACCAGAAAACTTGTCTTTTCGCATTAAGTAGCTCGAAACGAGCGATCTAGATGATTCTGGATACTTCTGACTGAAGTCTCACAAATATTATCGCAGAAAATGCATATTTCAGCTGAAAATCCCACGAAAACCAAGTTATCGGCGGCTCTACATATCAAACGCACTGTGGAGTGGTCAAAACACCAGAAAACTTGTTTTTTCGCATTAAGTAGCTCGAAACGAGCGACCTAGATGACTAAGCATACTTCGGACAGAAGTCTCACCAAGATTATCGTAAAAAATGCATATCTCAGCTTGAAACCCCACGAAAACCAAGATATCTACTGTTCTGCATATCAAACGCACTGTGGAGTGGTGAAAACACCAGAAAACGTGTTTCTCGCATTATCTAGCTCGAAAAGAGCGTTCTCGATGATTCTGCATACTTCTCATAGAAGAAACACCAAGATTATCGCAGAAAATGCAGATCTCAGCTGGAAACCCCACGAAAACCAAGATATCGCCGGTTCTGCATATCAAACGCCCTGTGGAGTGCTGAAAACACCAGATAACGCGTTTCCCGCATTAAATAGCTCGAATAGAGCGATCTCGATGATTCTGCATACTTCTGACTAAAGTCTCACCAAGATTATCGCAGAAAATGCAGATCTCAGCTGGAAACCCCACGAAAACCAAGATATCGCCGGTTCTGCATATCAAACGCCCTGTGGAGTGATGAAAACACCAGATAACGTGTTTCTCGCATTAAATAGCTCGAATAGAGCGATCTCGATGATTCTGCATACTTCTGACAGAAGACTCACCAAGATTATCGCAGAAAATGCATATTTCAGCTGGAAACCCCACGAAAACCAAGTTATCGGCGGCTCTACATATCAAACGCACTGTGGAGTGGTCAAAACACCAGAAAACTTGTCTTTTCGCATTAAATAGCTCGAAACGAGCGATCTAGATGATTCTGCATACTTCTGACTGAAGTCTCACGAATATTATCGCAGAAAATGCATATTTCAGCTGGAAATCCCAAGAAAACCAAGTTATCGGCGGCTCTACATATCAAACGCACTGTGGAGTGGTCAAAACACCAGAAAACTTGTTTTTTCGCATTAAGTAGCTCGAAACGAGCGATCTAGATGATTCTGCATACTACTGACTAAAGTCTCACCAAGATTATCGCAGAAAATGCATATCTCAGCTGGAAACCCCACGAAAACCAAGATATCGCCGGTTCTGCATATTAAACGCCCTGTGGAGTGATGAAAACACCAGATAACGTGTTTCTCGCATTAAATAGCTCGAATAGAGCGATCTCGATGATTCTGCATACTTCTGACAGAAGACTCACCAAGATTATCGCAGAAAATGCATATCTCAGCTGGAAACCCCACGAAAACCAAGATATCGCCGATTCTGCATATCAAACGCCCTGTGGAGTGATGAAAACACCAGATAACGTGTTTCTCGCATTACATAGCTCGAATAGAGCGATCTCGATGATTCTGCATACTTCTGACAGAAGACTCACCAAGATTATCGCAGAAAATGCATATTCCAGCTGGAAACCCCACGAAAACCAAGTTATCGGCGGCTCTACATATCAAACGCACTGTGGAGTGGTCAAAACACCAGAAAACATGTCTTTTCGCATTAAGTAGCTCGAAACGAGCGATCTAGATGATTCTGCATACTTCTGACGGAAGTCTCACCAATATTATCGCAGAAAATGCATATTTCAGCTGGAAACCCCACGAAAACCAAGATATCGCCGGTTCTGCATATCAAACGCCCTGTGGAGTGCTGAAAACACCAGATAACGTGTTTCCCGCATTAAATAGCTCGAATAGAGCGATCTCGATGATTCTGCATACTTCTGCCTAAAGTCTCACCAAGATTATCGCAGAAAATGCAGATCTCAGCTGGAAACCCCACGAAAACCAAGATATCGCCGGTTCTGCATATCAAACGCCCTGTGGAGTGATGAAAACACCAGATAACGTGTTTCTCGCATTAAATAGCTCGAATAGAGCGATCTCGATGATTCTGCATACTTCTGACAGAAGACTCACCAAGATTATCGCAGAAAATGCATATTTCAGCTGGAAACCCCACGAAAACCAAGTTATCGGCGGCTCTACATATCAAACGCACTGTGGAGTGGTCAAAACACCAGAAAACTTGTCTTTTCGCATTAAATAGCTCGAAACGAGCGATCTAGATGATTCTGCATACTTCTGACTGAAGTCTCACGAATATTATCGCAGAAAATGCATATTTCAGCTGGAAATCCCAAGAAAACCAAGTTATCGGCGGCTCTACATATCAAACGCACTGTGGAGTGGTCAAAACACCAGAAAACTTGTTTTTTCGCATTAAGTATCTCGAAACGAGCGATCTAGATGATTCTGCATACTTCTGACTAAAGTCTCACCAAGATTATCGCAGAAAATGCATATCTCAGCTGGAAACCCCACGAAAACCAAGATATCGCCGGTTCTGCATATTAAACGCCCTGTGGAGTGATGAAAACACCAGATAACGTGTTTCTCGGATTAAATAGCTCGAATAGAGCGATCTCGATGATTCTGCATACTTCTGACAGAAGACTCACCAAGATTATCGCAGAAAATGCATATCTCAGCTGGAAACCCCACGAAAACCAAGATATCGCCGATTCTGCATATCAAACGCCCTGTGGAGTGATGAAAACACCAGAAAACATGTCTTTTCGCATTAAGTAGCTCGAAACGAGCGATCTAGATGATTCTGCATACTTCTGACGGAAGTCTCACCAATATTATCGCAGAAAATGCATATTTCAGCTGGAAATCCCACGAAAACCAAGTTATCTTCGGCTCTACATATCAAACGCACTGTGGAGTGGTCAAAACACCAGAAAACTTGTTTTTTCGCATTAAGTAGCTCGAAACGAGCGATCTAGATGATTCTGCATACTTCTGACTAAAGTCTCACCAAGATTATTGCAGAAAATGCATATCTCAGCTGGAAACCCCACGAAAACAAAGATATCGCCGGTTCTGCATATCAAACGCCCTGTGGAGTGATGAAAACACCAGAAAACTTGTCTTTTCGCATTAAATAGCTCGAAACGAGCGATCTAGATGATTCTGCATACTTCTGACAGAGGTCTCACCAATATTATCGTAGAAAATGCATATCTCATCTTGAAACCCCACGAAAACCAAGATATCGCTGGTACTGCATATCAAACGCACTGTGGAGTGGTGAAAACACCAGATAACGTGTTTCTCGCATTAAATAGCTCGAAAAGAGCGCTCTAGATGATTCTGCATACTTCTGACAGAAGACTCACCAAGATTATCGCAGAAAATGCATATCTCAGCTGGAAACCCCACGAAAACCAAGTTATCGGCGGCTCTACATATCAAACGCACTCTGGAGTGGTCAAAACACCAGAAAACTTGTCTATTCGCATTAAGTAGCTCGAAACGAGCGATCTAGATGATTCTGCATACTTCTGACAGAAGACTCACCAAGCTTATCGCTGAAAATGCATATCTCAGCTTGAAACCCCAAGAAAACCAAGATATCTACTGTTCTGCATATCAAACGCACTGTGCAGTGGTGAAAACACCAGATCACGTGTTTCTCGCACTAACTAGCTCGAAAAGAGCGCTCTCGAAGTTTCTGCATACTTTGGACAGATGTTTCACCAAGCTTATCGTAGAAAATGCATATCTCAGCTTGAAACCCGACGAAAACCAAATATCTCCGGTTCTGCATATCCAACGCACTGTGGAGTGGTGAAAATACCAGATAACGTGTTTCTCGCATTAAATAGCTCGAAATGAGCGATCTCGATGATTCTGCATACTTCGGACAGAAGTCTCAACAAGATTATCGCAGAAAATGCATATCTCAGCTTGAAACCCCACGAAAACTAAGTTATCGGCGGCTCTACATATCAAACGCACTGTGGAGTGGTCAAAACACCAGAAAACTTATCTTTTCGCATTAAATAGCTCGAAACGAGCGATCTACGTGATTCTGCATACTTCTGACTGAAGTCTCACTAATATTATCGCAGAAAATGCATATTTCAGCTGGAAATCCCACGAAAACAAAGTTATCGGCGGCTCTACATATCAGACGCCCTGTGGAGTGATGAAAACACCAGATAACGTGTTTCGCACATTAAGTAGCTCGAAAAGTGCGTTCTCGAACATTCTGCATACATCTGTCAGAAGTCTCACCAAGATTATCGCAGAAAATGCATATCTCAGCCTGAAACCCGACGAAAACCGAGTTATCTCCGGTTCTGCACATCAAACGTACCGTGGAGTGGTGATAACACCAGAAAACGTGTTTCGCACATTAAGTAGCTCGAAAAGTGCGTTCTCGAACATTCTGCATACATCTGACAGAAGTCTCAACAAGATTATCGCAGAAAATGCATGTCTCAGCTTGAAACCCCACGAAAACCAAGATATCTACTGTTCTGCATATCAAACGCACTGTGGAGTGGTGAAAACACCAGATAACGTGTTTCGCACATTAAGTAGCTCGAAAAGTGCGTTCTCGAACATTCTGCATACATCTGACAGAAGTCTCAACAAGATTATCGCAGAAAATGCATGTCTCAGCTTGAAACCCCACGAAAACCAAGATATCTACTGTTCTGCATATCAAACGCACTGTGGAGTGGTGAAAACACCAGAAAACTTGTTTTTCGCATTAAATAGCTCGAAACGAGCGATCTAGATGATTCACCATACTTCGGACAGAAGTCTCACAAAGATTATCGCAGGAAATGCATATCTCAGCTTGAAACCCCACGAAAACCAAGATACCTCCGGTTCTGCATATCCAACGAACTGTGGAGTGGTGAAAACCCCAGAAAACGAGTTTCTCGCATTAAATAGCTCGAAAAGAGCGCTCTCGATGTTTCTGCATACTTCGCACAGATGTCACACCAAGATTATCGTAGAAAATGCATATCTCAGCTTGAAATCCGACGAAAACCAAAATATCGCCGGTTCTGCATATCAAACCAACTGTGGAGTGGTGAAAACACCAGATAACGTGTTTCTCGGTTTAAATAGCTCGAAAAGCGCGATCTCGATGATTCTGCATACTTCCAACAGAAGTCTCACCAAGATTATCGCAGAAAATGCATATCTCTTCTTGAAACCCCACGAAAACCAAGATATCTACTGTTCTGCATATCCAACGAATTGTGGAGAGGTGAAAACCCCAGAAAACGTGTTTCTCGCATTAAACAGCTCGAAAAGAGCGCTCTCGATGTTTCTGCATACTTCGGACAGATGTTTCACAAATCTTATCGTAGAAAATGCATATCTCAGCTTGAAACCCGACGAAAACCAAAATATCGCCGGTTCTGCATATCCAACGCACTGTGGAGTGGTGAAAACACCAGATAACGTGTTTCTCGCATTAAATAGCTGGAAATGAGCGATTTCGATGATTCTGCATACTTCGGACAGAAGTCTCAACAAGATTATCGCAGAAAATGCATATCTCAGCTTGAAACCCCACGAAAACCAAGATATCTACTGTTCTGCATATCAAACGCACTGTGGAGTGGTGAAAACACCAGATAACGCGTTTCACGCATTAAATAGCTCGAAACGAGCGATCTCGATGATTCTTCATACTTCGGACAGAAGTCTCACCAAGATTATCGTAGAAAATGCATATCTCAGCTTGAAACCCGACGAAAACCGAGTTATCTCCGGTTCTGCACATCAAACGTACCGTGGAGTGGTGAAAACCCCATGAAAACGTGTTTCTCGCATTAAATAGCTCGAATAGGGCGATCTCAATGATTCTTCATACTTCGGACAGAAGTCTCACCAAGATTATCGTAGAAAATGCATATCTCAGCTTGAAACCCGACGAAAACCAAAATATCGCCGGTTCTGCATATCCAACGCACTGTGGAGTGGTGAAAACACCACATAACGTGTTTCTCGCATCAAGTAGCTCGAAACGAGCGATCTCGATGATTCTGCATACTTCGGACAGAAGTCTCAACAAGATTATCGCTGAAAATGCATATCTCAGCTTGAAACCCCACGAAAACCAAGATATCGCCGGTTCTGCATATCAAACGCCCTGTGGAGTGCTGAAAACACCAGATAACGTGTTTCCCGCATTAAATAGCTCGAATAGTGTGACCTCGATGATTCTGCATACTTCTGACAGAAGACTCACCAAGATTATCGCAGAAAATGCATATTTCAGCTGGAAACCCCACGAAAACCAAGTTATCGGTGGCTCTACATATCAAACGCACTGTGGAGTGGTCAAAACACCAGAAAACTTGTCTTTTCGCATTAAATAGCTCGAAACGAGCGATCTAGATGATTCTGCATACTTGTGACTGAAGTCTCACCAATATTATCGCAGAAAATGCATATTTCAGCTGGAAATCCCAAGAAAACCAAGTTATCGGCGGCTCTACATATCAAACGCACTGTGGAGTGGTCAATACACCAGAAAACTTGTTTTTTCGCATTAAGTAGCTCGAAACGAGCGATCTAGATGATTCTGCATACTTCTGACTAAAGTCTCACCAAGATTATCGCAGAAAATGCATATCTCAGCTGGAAACCCCACGAAAACCAAGCTATCGCCGGTTCTGCATATCAAACGCCCTGTGGAGTGATGAAAACACCAGATAACGTGTTTCTCGCATTAAATAGCTCGAATAGAGCGATCTCGATGATTCTGCATACTTCTGACAGAAGACTCACCAAGATTATCGCAGAAAATGCATATCTCAGCTGGAAACCCCACGAAAACCAAGATATCGCCGATTCTGCATATCAAACGCTCTGTGGAGTGATGAAAACACCAGATAACGTGTTTCTCGCATTACATAGCTCGAATAGAGCGATCTCGATGATTCTGCATACTTCTGACAGAAGACTCACCAAGATTATCGCAGAAAATGCATATCTCAGCTGGAAACCCCACGAAAACCAAGATATCGCCGATTCTGCATATTAAACGCCCTGTGGAGTGATGAAAACACCAGATAACGTGTTTCTCGCATTACATAGCTCGAATAGAGCGATCTCGATGATTCTGCATACTTCTGACAGAAGTCTCACCAAGATTATCGCAGAAAATGCATATCTCAGCTGGAAACCCCACGAAAACCAAGATATCGCCGATTCTGCATATCAAACGCCCTGTGGGGTGATGAAAACACCAGATAACGTGTTTCTCGCATTACATAGCTCGAATAGAGCGATCTCGATGATTCTGCATACTTCTGACAGAAGACTCACCAAGATTATCGCAGAAAATGCATATTCCAGCTGGAAACCCCACGAAAACCAAGTTATCGGCGGCTCTACATATCAAACGCACTGTGGAGTGGTCAAAACAGCAGATAACGTGTTTCTCGCATTAAATAGCTCGAAAAAAGCGATAGCCATGATTCTGCATACTTCGGACAGAAGTCTCACCAAGATTATCGCAGGAAATGCATATTTCAGCTGGAAATCCCACGAAAACCAAGTTATCGGCGGCTCTACATATCAAACGCACTGTGGAGTGGTCAAAACACCAGAAAACTTGTTTTTTCCCATTAAGTAGCTCGAAACGAGCGACCTAGATGACTAAGCATACTTCGGACAGAAGTCTCACCAAGATTATCGTAAAAAATGCATATCTCAGCTTGAAACCCCACGAAAACCAAGATATCTACTGTTCTGCATATCAAACGCACTGTGGAGTGGTGAAAACACCAGAAAACGTGTTTCTCGCATTATCTAGCTCGAAAAGAGCGTTCTCGATGATTCTGCATACTTCTCATAGAAGAAACACCAAGATTATCGCAGAAAATGCATATTTCAGCTGGAAACCCCACGAAAACCAAGTTATCGGCGGCTCTACATATCAAACGCACTGTGGAGTGGTCAAAACAGCAGATAACGTGTTTCTCGCATTAAATAGCTCGAAAAAAGCGATAGCCATGATTCTGCATACTTCGGACAGAAGTCTCACCAAGATTATCACAGGAAATGCATATCTCACCTTGATACCCCACGAAAGCGTAGATATCGCTGGTTCTGCATATCAAGCGCACTGTGGAGTGGTGAAACCACCGGATAAGGTTTTTCTCGCATTAACTAGCTCGAAAAGAGCGATCTCGATGTTTCAGCATACTTCGGACAGAAGTCTCTCCAAGATTATCGCAGAAAATGCATATCTCAGCTTGAAACCCCACGAAAACCAAGATATCGCCGGTTCTGCATATCAAACGCACTGTGGAGTGGTGATAACACCAGATAACGTGTTTCTCGCATTAAATAGCTCGAAACGAGCGATCTCGATGACTAAGCACACTTCGGACAGAAGTCTAACCAAGATTATCGTAAAAAATGCATATCTCAGCTTGAAACCCCACGAAAACCAAGATATCGCTGGTTCTGCATATCAAACGCACTGTGGAGTGGTGAGAACACCAGATAACGTGTTTCTCGCATTAAATTGCTCGAAAAGTGCGATCTCGAAGATTCTGCATACTTCTGACAGAAGGTTCACCAGGATTATCGTCGAAAATGCATATCTCAGCTTGAAACCCGAACGAATCCAAGATATCTCCGGTTCTGCATGTCAAACGTACTGTGGGGTTGTGAAAACACCAGAAAACGTGTTTCGTGCATTAAGTAGCTCGAAAAGAGCGATCTAGATGATCCAGCATACTTCTGACTGAAGACTCACCAATATTATCGCAGAAAATGCATATCTCAGCTTCAAACATCACGAAAACCAAGATATCTCCGGTTCTGCACATCAAACGTACTGTGGAGTGGTGAAAACACCCGAAAACGTGTTTCTCGCATTAAGTAGCTCGAAAAGAGCGTTCTCGAAGATTCTGCATACTTCTGACAGAGGTCTCACCAATATTATCGTAGAAAATGCATATCTCAGCTTGAAACCCGACCGAAACGAAGATATCTGCGGTTCTGCATGTCTAACGTACTGTGGAGTGGTGAATATACCAGAAAACGTGTTTCTCGCATTAAATAGCTCGAATAGAGCGATCTCGATGATTCTGCATACTTCTGACAGAAGACTCACCAAGATTATCGCAGAAAATGCATATCTCAGCTGGAAACCCCACGAAAACCAAGATATCGCCGGTTCTGCATATCAAACGCCCTGTGGAGTGCTGAAAACACCAGATAACGTGTTTCCCGCATTAAATAGCTCGAATAGAGCGATCTCGATGATTCTGCATACTTCTGACTAAAGTCTCACCAAGATTATCGCAGAAAATGCATATCTCACCTTGATACCCCACGAAAGCGTAGATATCGCTGGTTCTGCATATCAAGCGCACTGTGGAGTGGTGAAACCACCGGATAAGGTTTTTCTCGCATTAACTAGCTCGAAAAGAGCGATCTCGATGTTTCAGCATACTTCGGACAGAAGTCTCTCCAAGATTATCGCAGAAAATGCATATCTCAGCTTGAAACCCCACGAAAACCAAGATATCGCCGGTTCTGCATATCAAACGCACTGTGGAGTGGTGAAAACACCAGATAACGTGTTTCTCGCATTAAATAGCTCGAAACGAGCGATCTCGATGACTAAGCACACTTCGGACAGAAGTCTAACCAAGATTATCGTAAAAAATGCATATCTCAGCTTGAAACCCCACGAAAACCAAGATATCGCTGGTTCTGCATATCAAACGCACTGTGGAGTGGTGAAAACACCAGATAACGTGTTTCTCGCATTAAATAGCTCGAAAAGTGCGATCTCGAAGATTCTGCATACTTCTGACAGAAGTTTCACCAGGATTATCGTCGAAAATGCATATCTCAGCTTGAAGCCCGAACGAATCCAAGATATCTCCGGTTCTGCATGTCAAACGTACTGTGGGGTTGTGAAAACACCAGAAAACGTGTTTCGTGCATTAAGTAGCTCGAAAAGACCGATCTAGATGATCCTGCATACTTCTGACTGAAGACTCACCAATATTATCGCAGAAAATGCATATCTCAGCTTCAAACATCACGAAAACCAAGATATCTCCGGTTCTGCACATCAAACGTACTGTGGAGTGGTGAAAACACCCGAAAACGTGTTTCTCGCATTAAGTAGCTCGAAAAGAGCGTTCTCGAAGATTCTGCATACTTCTGACAGAGGTCTCACGAATATTATCGTAGAAAATGCATATCTCAGCTTGAAACCCGACCGAAACGAAGATATCTGCGGTTCTGCATGTCTAACGTACTGTGGAGTGGTGAATATACCAGAAAACGTGTTCCTCGCATTAAATAGCTCGAAAAGAGCGATCTAGATGATTCTGCATACTTCTGACAGAAGACTCACCAAGATTATCGCAGAAAATGCATATCTCAGCTGGAAACCCCACGAAAACCAAGATATCGCCGGTTCTGCATATCAAACGCCCTGCGGAGTGCTGAAAACACCAGATAACGTGTTTCCCGCATTAAATAGCTCGAATAGAGCGATCTCGATGATTCTGCATACTTCTGACTAAAGTCTCACCAAGATTATCGCAGAAAATGCATATCTCATCTGGAAACCCCACGAAAACCAAGATATCGCCGGTTCTGCATATCAAACGCCCTGTGGAGTGATGAAAACACCAGATAACGTGTTTCTCGCATTAAATAGCTCGAATAGAGCGATCTCGATGATTCTGCATACTTCTGACAGAAGACTCACCAAGATTATCGCAGAAAATGCATATTTCAGCTGGAAACCCCACGAAAACCAAGTTATCGGCGGCTCTACATATCAAACGCACTGTGGAGTGGTCAAAACACCAGAAAACTTGTCTTTTCGCATTAAATAGCTCGAAACGAGCGATCTAGATGATTCTGCATACTTCTGACTGAAGTCTCACCAATATTATCGCAGAAAATGCATATTTCAGCTGGAAATCCCAAGAAAACCAAGTTATCGGCGGCTCTACATATCAAACGCACTGTGGAGTGGTCAAAACACCAGAAAACTTGTTTTTTCGCATTAAGTAGCTCGAAACGAGCGATCTAGATGATTCTGCATACTTCTGACTAAAGTCTCACCAAGATTATCGCAGAAAATGCATATCTCAGCTGGAAACCCCACGAAAACCAAGATATCGCCAGTTCTGCATATCAAACGCCCTGTGGAGTGATGAAAACACCAGATAACGTGTTTCTCGCATTAAATAGCTCGAATAGAGCGATCTCGATGATGCTGCATACTTCTGACAGAAGAATCACCAAGATTATCACAGAAAATGCATATCTCAGCTGGAAACCCCACGAAAACCAAGATATCGCCGATTCTGCATTTCATACGCCCTGTGGAGTGATGAAAACACCAGATAACGTGTTTCTCGCATTACATAGCTCGAATAGAGCGATCTCGATGATTCTGCATACTTCTGACAGAAGACTCTCCAAGATTATCGCAGAAAATGCATATCTCAGCTGGAAACCCCACGAAAACCAAGATATCGCCGATTCTGCATATCAAACGCCCTGTGGAGTGATGAAAACACCAGAAAACTTGTCTTTTCGCATTAAGTAGCTCGAAAAGAGCGATCTAGATGATTCTGGATACTTCTGACTGAAGTCTCACCAATATTATCGCAGAAAATGCATATTTCAGCTGGAAATCCCACGAAAACCAAGTTATCGGCGGCTCTACATATCAAACGCACTGTGGAGTGGTCAAAACACCAGAAAACTTGTTTTTTCGCATTAAGTAGCTCGAAACGAGCGACCTAGATGACTAAGCATACTTCGGACAGAAGTCTCACCAAGATTATCGTAAAAAATGCATATCTCAGCTTGAAACCCCACGAAAACCAAGATATCTACTGTTCTGCATATCAAACGCACTGTGGAGTGGTGAAAACACCAGAAAACGTGTTTCTCGCATTATCTAGCTCGAAAAGAGCGTTCTCGATGATTCTGCATACTTCTCATAGAAGAAACACCAAGATTATCGCAGAAAATGCATATTTCAGCTGGAAACCCCACGAAAACCAAGATATCGCCGGTTCTGCATATCAAACGCCCTGTGGAGTGCTGAAAACACCAGATAACGTGTTTCCCGCATTAAATAGCTCGAATAGAGCGATCTCGATGATTCTGCATACTTCTGACAGAAGACTCACCAAGATTATCGCAGAAAATGCATATTTCAGCTGGAAACCCCACGAAAACCAAGTTATCGGCGGCTCTACATATCAAACGCACTGTGGAGTGGTCAAAACACCAGAAAACTTGTCTTTTCGCATTAAATAGCTCGAAACGAGCGATCTAGATGATTCTGCATACTTCTGACTGAAGTCTCACGAATATTATCGCAGAAAATGCATATTTCAGCTGGAAATCCCAAGAAAACCAAGTTATCGGCGGCTCTACATATCAAACGCACTGTGGAGTGGTCAAAACACCAGAAAACTTGTTTTTTCGCATTAAGTAGCTCGAAACGAGCGATTTAGATGATTCTGCATACTTCTGACTAAAGTCTCACCAAGATTATCGCAGAAAATGCATATCTCAGCTGGAAACCCCACGAAAACCAAGATATCGCCGGTTCTGCATATTAAACGCCCTGTGGAGTGATGAAAACACCAGATAACGTGTTTCTCGCATTAAATAGCTCGAATAGAGCGATCTCGATGATTCTGCATACTTCTGACAGAAGACTCACCAAGATTATCGCAGAAAATGCATATCTCAGCTGGAAACCCCACGAAAACCAAGATATCGCCGATTCTGCTTATCAAACGCCCTGTGGAGTGATGAAAACACCAGATAACGTGTTTCTCGCATTACATAGCTCGAATAGAGCGATCTCGATGATTCTGCATACTTCTGACAGAAGACTCACCAAGATTATCGCAGAAAATGCATATTCCAGCTGGAAACCCCACGAAAACCAAGTTATCGGCGGCTCTACATATCAAACGCACTGTGGAGTGGTCAAAACACCAGAAAACATGTCTTTTCGCATTAAGTAGCTCGAAACGAGCGATCTAGATGATTCTGCATACTTCTGACGGAAGTCTCACCAATATTATCGCAGAAAATGCATATTTCAGCTGGAAATCCCACGAAAACCAAGTTATCTTCGGCTCTACATATCAAACGCACTGTGGAGTGGTGAAAACACCAGATAACGTGTTTCGCACATTAAGTAGCTCGAAAAGTGCGTTCTCGAACATTCTGCATACATCTGACAGAAGTCTCAACAAGATTATCGCAGAAAATGCATGTCTCAGCTTGAAACCCCACGAAAACCAAGATATCTACTGTTCTGCATATCAAACGCACTGTGGAGTGGTGAAAACACCAGATAACGTGTTTCGCACATTAAGTAGCTCGAAAAGTGCGTTCTCGAACATTCTGCATACATCTGACAGAAGTCTCAACAAGATTATCGCAGAAAATGCATGTCTCAGCTTGAAACCCCACGAAAACCAAGATATCTACTGTTCTGCATATCAAACGCACTGTGGAGTGGTGAAAACACCAGAAAACTTGTTTTTCGCATTAAATAGCTCGAAACGAGCGATCTAGATGATTCACCATACTTCGGACAGAAGTCTCACCAAGATTATCGCAGGAAATGCATATCTCAGCTTGAAACCCCACGAAAACCAAGATACCTCCGGTTCTGCATATCCAACGAACTGTGGAGTGGTGAAAACCCCAGAAAACGAGTTACTCGCATTAAATAGCTCGAAAAGAGCGCTCTCGATGTTTCTGCATACTTCGCACAGATGTCACACCAAGATTATCGTAGAAAATGCATATCTCAGCTTGAAATCCGACGAAAACCAAAATATCGCCGGTTCTGCATATACAACCAACTGTGGAGTGGTGGAAACACCAGATAACGTGTTTCTCGGTTTAAATAGCTCGAAAAGCGCGATCTCGATGATTCTGCATACTTCCAACAGAAGTCTCACCAAGATTATCGCAGAAAATGCATATCTCTGCTTGAAACCCCACGAAAACCAAGATATCTACTGTTCTGCATATCCAACGAATTGTGGAGAGGTGAAAACCCCAGAAAACGTGTTTCTCGCATTAAACAGCTCGAAAAGAGCGCTCTCGATGTTTCTGCATACTTCGGACAGATGTTTCACAAAGCTTATCGTAGAAAATGCATATCTCAGCTTGAAACCCGACGAAAACCAAAATATCGCCGGTTCTGCATATCCAACGCACTGTGGAGTGGTGAAAACACCAGATAACGTGTTTCTCGCATTAAATAGCTCGAAACGAGCGATCTCGATGATTCTTCATACTTCGGACAGAAGTCTCACCAAGATTATCGTAGAAAATGCATATCTCAGCTTGAAACCCGACGAAAACCGAGTTATCTCCGGTTCTGCACATCAAACGTACCGTGGAGTGGTGAAAACCCCATGAAAACGTGTTTCTCGCATTAAATAGCTCGAATAGAGCGATCTCAATGATTCTTCATACTTCGGACAGAAGTCTCACCAAGATTATCGTAGAAAATGCATATCTCAGCTTGAAACCCGACGAAAACCAAAATATCGCCGGTTCTGCATATCCAACGCACTGTGGAGTGGTGAAAACACCACATAACGTGTTTCTCGCATCAAGTAGCTCGAAACGAGCGATCTCGATGATTCTGCATACTTCGGACAGAAGTCTCAACAAGATTATCGCTGAAAATGCATATCTCAGCTTGAAACCCCACGAAAACCAAGATATCGCCGGTTCTGCATATCAAACGCCCTGTGGAGTGCTGAAAACACCAGATAACGTGTTTCCCGCATTAAATAGCTCGAATAGTGTGACCTCGATGATTCTGCATACTTCTGACAGAAGACTCACCAAGATTATCGCAGAAAATGCATATTTCAGCTGGAAACCCCACGAAAACCAAGTTATCGGTGGCTCTACATATCAAACGCACTGTGGAGTGGTCAAAACACCAGAAAACTTGTCTTTTCGCATTAAATAGCTCGAAACGAGCGATCTAGATGATTCTGCATACTTGTGACTGAAGTCTCACCAATATTATCGCAGAAAATGCATATTTCAGCTGGAAATCCCAAGAAAACCAAGTTATCGGCGGCTCTACATATCAAACGCACTGTGGAGTGGTCAAAACACCAGAAAACTTGTTTTTTCGCATTAAGTAGCTCGAAACGAGCGATCTAGATGATTCTGCATACTTCTGACTAAAGTCTCACCAAGATTATCGCAGAAAATGCATATCTCAGCTGGAAACCCCACGAAAACCAAGATATCGCCGGTTCTGCATATCAAACGCCCTGTGGAGTGATGAAAACACCAGATAACGTGTTTCTCGCATTAAATAGCTCGAATAGAGCGATCTCGATGATTCTGCATACTTCTGACAGAAGACTCACCAAGATTATCGCAGAAAATGCATATCTCAGCTGGAAACCCCACGAAAACCAAGATATCGCCGATTCTGCATATCAAACGCTCTGTGGAGTGATGAAAACACCAGATAACGTGTTTCTCGCATTACATAGCTCGAATAGAGCGATCTCGATGATTCTGCATACTTCTGACAGAAGGTTCACCAGGATTATCGTCGAAAATGCATATCTCAGCTTGAAACCCGAACGAATCCAAGATATCTCCGGTTCTGCATGTCAAACGTACTGTGGGGTTGTGAAAACACCAGAAAACGTGTTTCGTGCATTAAGTAGCTCGAAAAGAGCGATCTAGATGATCCAGCATACTTCTGACTGAAGACTCACCAATATTATCGCAGAAAATGCATATCTCAGCTTCAAACATCACGAAAACCAAGATATCTCCGGTTCTGCACATCAAACGTACTGTGGAGTGGTGAAAACACCCGAAAACGTGTTTCTCGCATTAAGTAGCTCGAAAAGAGCGTTCTCGAAGATTCTGCATACTTCTGACAGAGGTCTCACCAATATTATCGTAGAAAATGCATATCTCAGCTTGAAACCCGACCGAAACGAAGATATCTGCGGTTCTGCATGTCTAACGTACTGTGGAGTGGTGAATATACCAGAAAACGTGTTTCTCGCATTAAATAGCTCGAATAGAGCGATCTCGATGATTCTGCATACTTCTGACTGAAGACTCACCAATATTATCGCAGAAAATGCATATCTCAGCTGGAAACCCCACGAAAACCAAGATATCGCCGGTTCTGCATATCAAACGCCCTGTGGAGTGCTGAAAACACCAGATAACGTGTTTCCCGCATTAAATAGCTCGAATAGAGCGATCTCGATGATTCTGCATACTTCTGACTAAAGTCTCACCAAGATTATCGCAGGAAATGCATATCTCACCTTGATACCCCCCGAAAGCGTAGATATCGCTGGTTCTGCATATCAAGCGCACTGTGGAGTGGTGAAACCACCGGATAAGGTTTTTCTCGCATTAACTAGCTCGAAAAGAGCGATCTCGATGTTTCAGCATACTTCGGACAGAAGTCTCTCCAAGATTATCGCAGAAAATGCATATCTCAGCTTGAAACCCCACGAAAACCAAGATATCGCCGGTTCTGCATATCAAACGCACTGTGGAGTGGTGAAAACACCAGATAACGTGTTTCTCGCATTAAATAGCTCGAAACGAGCGATCTCGATGACTAAGCACACTTCGGACAGAAGTCTAACCAAGATTATCGTAAAAAATGCATATCTCAGCTTGAAACCCCACGAAAACCAAGATATCGCTGGTTCTGCATATCAAACGCACTGTGGAGTGGTGAAAACACCAGATAACGTGTTTCTCGCATTAAATAGCTCGAAAAGTGCGATCTCGAAGATTCTGCATACTTCTAACAGAAGTTTCACCAGGATTATCGTCGAAAATGCATATCTCAGCTTGAAGCCCGAACGAATCCAAGATATCTCCGGTTCTGCATGTCAAACGTACTGTGGGGTTGTGAAAACACCAGAAAACGTGTTTCGTGCATTAAGTAGCTCGAAAAGACCGATCTAGATGATCCTGCATACTTCTGACTGAAGACTCACCAATATTATCGCAGAAAATGCATATCTCAGCTTCAAACATCACGAAAACCAAGATATCTCCGGTTCTGCACATCAAACGTACTGTGGAGTGGTGAAAACACCCGAAAACGTGTTTCTCGCATTAAGTAGCTCGAAAAGAGCGTTCTCGAAGATTCTGCATACTTCTGACAGAGGTCTCACGAATATTATCGTAGAAAATGCATATCTCAGCTTGAAACCCGACCGAAACGAAGATATCTGCGGTTCTGCATGTCTAACGTACTGTGGAGTGGTGAATATACCAGAAAACGTGTTCCTCGCATTAAATAGCTCGAAAAGAGCGATCTAGATGATTCTGCATACTTCTGACAGAAGACTCACCAAGATTATCGCAGAAAATGCATATCTCAGCTGGAAACCCCACGAAAACCAAGATATCGCCGGTTCTGCATATCAAACGCCCTGCGGAGTGCTGAAAACACCAGATAACGTGTTTCCCGCATTAAATAGCTCGAATAGAGCGATCTCGATGATTCTGCATACTTCTGACTAAAGTCTCACCAAGATTATCGCAGAAAATGCATATCTCAGCTGGAAACCCCACGAAAACCAAGATATCGCCGGTTCTGCATATCAAACGCCCTGTGGAGTGATGAAAACACCAGATAACGTGTTTCTCGCATTAAATAGTTCGAATAGAGCGATCTCGATGATTCTGCATACTTCTGACAGAAGACTCACCAAGATTATCGCAGAAAATGCATATTTCAGCTGGAAACCCCACGAAAACCAAGTTATCGGCGGCTCTACATATCAAACGCACTGTGGAGTGGTCAAAACACCAGAAAACTTGTCTTTTCGCATTAAATAGCTCGAAACGAGCGATCTAGATGATTCTGCATACTTCTGACTGAAGTCTCACCAATATTATCGCAGAAAATGCATATTTCAGCTGGAAATCCCAAGAAAACCAAGTTATCGGCGGCTCTACATATCAAACGCACTGTGGAGTGGTCAAAACACCAGAAAACTTGTTTTTTCGCATTAAGTAGCTCGAAACGAGCGATCTAGATGATTCTGCATACTTCTGACTAAAGTCTCACCAAGATTATCGCAGAAAATGCATATCTCAGCTGGAAACCCCACGAAAACCAAGATATCGCCGGTTCTGCATATCAAACGCCCTGTGGAGTGATGAAAACACCAGATAACGTGTTTCTCGCATTAAATAGCTCGAATAGAGCGATCTCGATGATGCTGCATACTTCTGACAGAAGAATCACCAAGATTATCACAGAAAATGCATATCTCAGCTGGAAACCCCACGAAAACCAAGATATCGCCGATTCTGCATTTCATACGCCCTGTGGAGTGATGAAAACACCAGATAACGTGTTTCTCGCATTACATAGCTCGAATAGAGCGATCTCGATGATTCTGCATACTTCTGACAGAAGACTCACCAAGATTATCGCAGAAAATGCATATCTCAGCTGGAAACCCCACGAAAACCAAGATATCGCCGATTCTGCATATCAAACGCCCTGTGGAGTGATGAAAACACCAGATAACGTGTTTCTCGCATTACATAGCTCGAAACGAGCGATCTCGATGATTCTGCATACTTCTGACAGAAGACTCACCAAGATTATCGCAGAAAATGCATATTCCAGCTGGAAACTCCACGAAAACCAAGTTATCGGCGGCTCTACATATCAAACGCACTGTGGAGTGGTCAAAACACCAGAAAACTTGTCTTTTCGCATTAAGTAGCTCGAAACGAGCGATCTAGATGATTCTGCATACTTCTGACTGAAGTCTCACCAATATTATCGCAGAAAATGCATATTTCAGCTGGAAATCCCACGAAAACCAAGTTATCGGCGGCTCTACATTTCAAACGCACTGTGGAGTGGTCAAAGCACCAGAAAACTTGTCTTTTCGCATTAAGTAGCTCGAAAAGAGCGATCTAGATGATTCTGGATACTTCTGACTGAAGTCTCACCAATATTATCGCAGAAAATGCATATTTCAGCTGGAAATCCCACGAAAACCAAGTTATCGGCGGCTCTACATATCAAACGCACTGTGGAGTGGTCAAAACACCAGAAAACTTGTTTTTTCGCATTAAGTAGCTCGAAACGAGCGACCTAGATGACTAAGCATACTTCGGACAGAAGTCTCACCAAGATTATCGTAAAAAATGCATATCTCAGCTTGAAACCCCACGAAAACCAAGATATCTACTGTTCTGCATATCAAACGCACTGTGGAGTGGTGAAAACACCAGAAAACGTGTTTCTCGCATTATCTAGCTCGAAAAGAGCGTTCTCGATGATTCTGCATACTTCTCATAGAAGAAACACCAAGATTATCGCAGAAAATGCATATTTCAGCTGGAAACCCCACGAAAACCAAGATATCGCCGGTTCTGCATATCAAACGCCCTGTGGAGTGCTGAAAACACCAGATAACGTGTTTCCCGCATTAGATAGCTCGAATAGAGCGATCTCGATGATTCTGCATACTTCTGACAGAAGACTCACCAAGATTATCGCAGAAAATGCATATTTCAGCTGGAAACCCCACGAAAACCAAGTTATCGGCGGCTCTACATATCAAACGCACTGTGGAGTGGTCAAAACACCAGAAAACTTGTCTTTTCGCATTAAATAGCTCGAAACGAGCGATCTAGATGATTCTGCATACTTCTGACTGAAGTCTCACGAATATTATCGCAGAAAATGCATATTTCAGCTGGAAATCCCAAGAAAACCAAGTTATCGGCGGCTCTACATATCAAACGCACTGTGGAGTGGTCAAAACACCAGAAAACTTGTTTTTTCGCATTAAGTAGCTCGAAACGAGCGATTTAGATGATTCTGCATACTTCTGACTAAAGTCTCACCAAGATTATCGCAGAAAATGCATATCTCAGCTGGAAACCCCACGAAAACCAAGATATCGCCGGTTCTGCATATTAAACGCCCTGTGGAGTGATGAAAACACCAGATAACGTGTTTCTCGCATTAAATAGCTCGAATAGAGCGATCTCGATGATTCTGCATACTTCTGACAGAAGACTCACCAAGATTATCGCAGAAAATGCATATCTCAGCTGGAAACCCCACGAAAACCAAGATATCGCCGATTCTGCTTATCAAACGCCCTGTGGAGTGATGAAAACACCAGATAACGTGTTTCTCGCATTACATAGCTCGAATAGAGCGATCTCGATGATTCTGCATACTTCTGACAGAAGACTCACCAAGATTATCGCAGAAAATGCATATTCCAGCTGGAAACCCCACGAAAACCAAGTTATCGGCGGCTCTACATATCAAACGCACTGTGGAGTGGTCAAAACACCAGAAAACATGTCTTTTCGCATTAAGTAGCTCGAAACGAGCGATCTAGATGATTCTGCATACTTCTGACGGAAGTCTCACCAATATTATCGCAGAAAATGCATATTTCAGCTGGAAATCCCACGAAAACCAAGTTATCTTCGGCTCTACATATCAAACGCACTGTGGAGTGGTCAAAACACCAGAAAACTTGTTTTTTCGCATTAAGTAGCTCGAAACGAGCGATCTAGATGATTCTGCATACTTCTGACAAAAGTCTCACCAAGATTATTGCAGAAAATGCATATCTCAGCTGGAAACCCCACGAAAACAAAGATATCGCCGGTTCTGCATATCAAACGCCCTGTGGAGTGATGAAAACACCAGAAAACTTGTCTTTTCGCATTAAATAGCTCGATACGAGCGATCTAGATGATTCTGCATACTTCTGACAGAGGTCTCACCAATATTATCGTAGAAAATGCATATCTCATCTTGAAACCCGACCGAAACGAAGATATCTCCGGTTCTGCATGTCTAACGCACTGTGGAGTGGTGAATACACCAGAAAACGTGTTTCTCGCATTTAATAGCTCGAAAAGAGCGCTCTAGATGATTCTGCATACTTCTGGCAGAAGACTCACCAAGCTTATCGCTGAAAATGCATATCTCAGCTTGAAACCCCACGAAAACCAAGTTATCGGCGGCTCTACATATCAAACGCACTGTGGAGTGGTCAAAACACCAGAAAACTTGTCTTTTCGCATTAAGTAGCTCGAAACGAGCGATCTAGATGATTCTGCATACTTCTGACAGAAGACTCACCAAGCTTATCGCTGAAAATGCATATCTCAGCTTGAAACCCCAAGAAAACCAAGATATCTACTGTTCTGCATATCAAACGCACTGTGCAGTGGTGAAAACACCAGATCACGTGTTTCTCGCACTAACTAGCTCGAAAAGAGCGCTCTCGAAGTTTCTGCATACTTTGGACAGATGTTTCACCAAGCTTATCGTAGAAAATGCATATCTCAGCTTGAAACCCGACGAAAACCAAAATATCTCCGGTTCTGCATATCCAACGCACTGTGGAGTGGTGAAAATACCAGATAACGTGTTTCTCGCATTAAATAGCTCGAAATGAGCGATCTCGATGATTCTGCATACTTCGGACAGAAGTCTCAACAAGATTATCGCAGAAAATGCATATCTCAGCTTGAAACCCCACGAAAACTAAGTTATCGGCGGCTCTACATATCAAACGCACTGTGGAGTGGTCAAAACACCAGAAAACTTGTCTTTTCGCATTAAATAGCTCGAAACGAGCGATCTACGTGATTCTGCATACTTCTGACTGAAGTCTCACTAATATTATCGCAGAAAATGCATATTTCAGCTGGAAATCCCACGAAAACAAAGTTATCGGCGGCTCTACATATCAGACGCCCTGTGGAGTGATGAAAACACCAGATAACGTGTTTCGCACATTAAGTAGCTCGAAAAGTGCGTTCTCGAACATTCTGCATACATCTGACAGAAGTCTCACCAAGATTATCGCAGAAAATGCATATCTCAGCCTGAAACCCGACGAAAACCGAGTTATCTCCGGTTCTGCACATCAAACGTACCGTGGAGTGGTGATAACACCAGAAAACGTGTTTCGCACATTAAGTAGCTCGAAAAGTGCGTTCTCGAACATTCTGCATACATCTGACAGAAGTCTCAACAAGATTATCGCAGAAAATGCATGTCTCAGCTTGAAACCCCACGAAAACCAAGATATCTACTGTTCTGCATATCAAACGCACTGTGGAGTGGTGAAAACACCAGATAACGTGTTTCGCACATTAAGTAGCTCGAAAAGTGCGTTCTCGAACATTCTGCATACATCTGACAGAAGTCTCAACAAGATTATCGCAGAAAATGCATGTCTCAGCTTGAAACCCCACGAAAACCAAGATATCTACTGTTCTGCATATCAAACGCACTGTGGAGTGGTGAAAACACCAGAAAACTTGTTTTTCGCATTAAATAGCTCGAAACGAGCGATCTAGATGATTCACCATACTTCGGACAGAAGTCTCACCAAGATTATCGCAGGAAATGCATATCTCAGCTTGAAACCCCACGAAAACCAAGATACCTCCGGTTCTGCATATCCAACGAACTGTGGAGTGGTGAAAACCCCAGAAAACGAGTTACTCGCATTAAATAGCTCGAAAAGAGCGCTCTCGATGTTTCTGCATACTTCGCACAGATGTCACACCAAGATTATCGTAGAAAATGCATATCTCAGCTTGAAATCCGACGAAAACCAAAATATCGCCGGTTCTGCATATCAAACCAACTGTGGAGTGGTGAAAACACCAGATAACGTGTTTCTCGGTTTAAATAGCTCGAAAAGCGCGATCTCGATGATTCTGCATACTTCCAACAGAAGTCTCACCAAGATTATCGCAGAAAATGCATATCTCTGCTTGAAACCCCACGAAAACCAAGATATCTACTGTTCTGCATATCCAACGAATTGTGGAGAGGTGAAAACCCCAGAAAACGTGTTTCTCGCATTAAACAGCTCGAAAAGAGCGCTCTCGATGTTTCTGCATACTTCGGACAGATGTTTCACAAAGCTTATCGTAGAAAATGCATATCTCAGCTTGAAACCCGACGAAAACCAAAATATCGCCGGTTCTGCATATCCAACGCACTGTGGAGTGGTGAAAACACCAGATAACGTGTTTCTCGCATTAAATAGCTCGAAACGAGCGATCTCGATGATTCTTCATACTTCGGACAGAAGTCTCACCCAGATTATCGTAGAAAATGCATATCTCAGCTTGAAACCCGACGAAAACCGAGTTATCTCCGGTTCTGCACATCAAACGTACCGTGGAGTGGTGAAAACCCCATGAAAACGTGTTTCTCGCATTAAATAGCTCGAATAGAGCGATCTCAATGATTCTTCATACTTCGGACAGAAGTCTCACCAAGATTATCGTAGAAAATGCATATCTCAGCTTGAAACCCGACGAAAACCAAAATATCGCCGGTTCTGCATATCCAACGCACTGTGGAGTGGTGAAAACACCACATAACGTGTTTCTCGCATCAAGTAGCTCGAAACGAGCGATCTCGATGATTCTGCATACTTCGGACAGAAGTCTCAACAAGATTATCGCTGAAAATGCATATCTCAGCTTGAAACCCCACGAAAACCAAGATATCGCCGGTTCTGCATATCAAACGCCCTGTGGAGTGCTGAAAACACCAGATAACGTGTTTCCCGCATTAAATAGCTCGAATAGTGTGACCTCGATGATTCTGCATACTTCTGACAGAAGACTCACCAAGATTATCGCAGAAAATGCATATTTCAGCTGGAAACCCCACGAAAACCAAGTTATCGGTGGCTCTACATATCAAACGCACTGTGGAGTGGTCAAAACACCAGAAAACTTGTCTTTTCGCATTAAATAGCTCGAAACGAGCGATCTAGATGATTCTGCATACTTGTGACTGAAGTCTCACCAATATTATCGCAGAAAATGCATATTTCAGCTGGAAATCCCAAGAAAACCAAGTTATCGGCGGCTCTACATATCAAACGCACTGTGGAGTGGTCAAAACACCAGAAAACTTGTTTTTTCGCATTAAGTAGCTCGAAACGAGCGATCTAGATGATTCTGCATACTTCTGACTAAAGTCTCACCAAGATTATCGCAGAAAATGCATATCTCAGCTGGAAACCCCACGAAAACCAAGATATCGCCGGTTCTGCATATCAAACGCCCTGTGGAGTGATGAAAACACCAGATAACGTGTTTCTCGCATTAAATAGCTCGAATAGAGCGATCTCGATGATTCTGCATACTTCTGACAGAAGACTCACCAAGATTATCGCAGAAAATGCATATCTCAGCTGGAAACCCCACGAAAACCAAGATATCGCCGATTCTGCATATCAAACGCTCTGTGGAGTGATGAAAACACCAGATAACGTGTTTCTCGCATTACATAGCTCGAATAGAGCGATCTCGATGATTCTGCATACTTCTGACAGAAGACTCACCAAGATTATCGCAGAAAATGCATATCTCAGCTGGAAACCCCACGAAAACCAAGATATCGCCGAATCTGCATATTAAACGCCCTGTGGAGTGATGAAAACACCAGATAACGTGTTTCTCGCATTACATAGCTCGAATAGAGCGATCTCGATGATTCTGCATACTTCTGACAGAAGTCTCACCAAGATTATCGCAGAAAATGCATATCTCAGCTGGAAACCCCACGAAAACCAAGATATCGCCGATTCTGCATATCAAACGCCCTGTGGGGTGATGAAAACACCAGATAACGTGTTTCTCGCATTACATAGCTCGAATAGAGCGATCTCGATGATTCTGCATACTTCTGACAGAAGACTCACCAAGATTATCGCAGAAAATGCATATTCCAGCTGGAAACCCCACGAAAACCAAGTTATCGGCGGCTCTACATATCAAACGCACTGTGGAGTGGTCAAAACAGCAGATAACGTGTTTCTCGCATTAAATAGCTCGAAAAAAGCGATAGCCATGATTCTGCATACTTCGGACAGAAGTCTCACCAAGATTATCGCAGGAAATGCATATTTCAGCTGGAAATCCCACGAAAACCAAGTTATCGGCGGCTCTACATATCAAACGCACTGTGGAGTGGTCAAAACACCAGAAAACTTGTTTTTTCCCATTAAGTAGCTCGAAACGAGCGACCTAGATGACTAAGCATACTTCGGACAGAAGTCTCACCAAGATTATCGTAAAAAATGCATATCTCAGCTTGAAACCCCACGAAAACCAAGATATCTACTGTTCTGCATATCAAACGCACTGTGGAGTGGTGAAAACACCAGAAAACGTGTTTCTCGCATTATCTAGCTCGAAAAGAGCGTTCTCGATGATTCTGCATACTTCTCATAGAAGAAACACCAAGATTATCGCAGAAAATGCATATTTCAGCTGGAAACCCCACGAAAACCAAGTTATCGGCGGCTCTACATATCAAACGCACTGTGGAGTGGTCAAAACAGCAGATAACGTGTTTCTCGCATTAAATAGCTCGAAAAAAGCGATAGCCATGATTCTGCATACTTCGGACAGAAGTCTCACCAAGATTATCGCAGGAAATGCATATTTCAGCTGGAAATCCCACGAAAACCAAGTTATCGGCGGCTCTACATATCAAACGCACTGTGGAGTGGTCAAAACACCAGAAAACTTGTTTTTTCCCATTAAGTAGCTCGAAACGAGCGACCTAGATGACTAAGCATACTTCGGACAGAAGTCTCACCAAGATTATCGTAAAAAATGCATATCTCAGCTTGAAACCCCACGAAAACCAAGATATCTACTGTTCTGCATATCAAACGCACTGTGGAGTGGTGAAAACACCAGAAAACGTGTTTCTCGCATTATCTAGCTCGAAAAGAGCGTTCTCGATGATTCTGCATACTTCTCATAGAAGAAACACCAAGATTATCGCAGAAAATGCATATTTCAGCTGGAAACCCCACGAAAACCAAGTTATCGGCGGCTCTACATATCAAACGCACTGTGGAGTGGTCAAAACAGCAGATAACGTGTTTCTCGCATTAAATAGCTCGAAAAAAGCGATAGCCATGATTCTGCATACTTCGGCCAGAAGTCTCACCAAGATTATCACAGGAAATGCATATCTCACCTTGATACCCCACGAAAGCGTAGATATCGCTGCTTCTGCATATCAAGCGCACTGTGGAGTGGTGAAACCACCGGATAAGGTTTTTCTCGCATTAACTAGCTCGAAAAGAGCGATCTCGATGTTTCAGCATACTTCGGACAGAAGTCTCTCCAAGATTATCGCAGAAAATGCATATCTCAGCTTGAAACCCCACGAAAACCAAGATATCGCCGGTTCTGCATATCAAACGCACTGTGGAGTGGTGATAACACCAGATAACGTGTTTCTCGCATTAAATAGCTCGAAACGAGCGATCTCGATGACTAAGCACACTTCGGACAGAAGTCTAACCAAGATTATCGTAAAAAATGCATATCTCAGCTTGAAACCCCACGAAAACCAAGATATCGCTGGTTCTGCATATCAAACGCACTGTGGAGTGGTGAGAACACCAGATAACGTGTTTCTCGCATTAAATTGCTCGAAAAGTGCGATCTCGAAGATTCTGCATACTTCTGACAGAAGGTTCACCAGGATTATCGTCGAAAATGCATATCTCAGCTTGAAACCCGAACGAATCCAAGATATCTCCGGTTCTGCATGTCAAACGTACTGTGGGGTTGTGAAAACACCAGAAAACGTGTTTCGTGCATTAAGTAGCTCGAAAAGAGCGATCTAGATGATCCAGCATACTTCTGACTGAAGACTCACCAATATTATCGCAGAAAATGCATATCTCAGCTTCAAACATCACGAAAACCAAGATATCTCCGGTTCTGCACATCATACGTACTGTGGAGTGGTGAAAACACCCGAAAACGTGTTTCTCGCATTAAGTAGCTCGAAAAGAGCGTTCTCGAAGATTCTGCATACTTCTGACAGAGGTCTCACCAATATTATCGTAGTAAATGCATATCTCAGCTTGAAACCCGACCGAAACGAAGATATCTGCGGTTCTGCATGTCTAACGTACTGTGGAGTGGTGAATATACCAGAAAACGTGTTTCTCGCATTAAATAGCTCGAATAGAGCGATCTCGATGATTCTGCATACTTCTGACAGAAGACTCACCAAGATTATCGCAGAAAATGCATATCTCAGCTGGAAACCCCACGAAAACCAAGATATCGCCGGTTCTGCATATCAAACGTCCTGTGGAGTGCTGAAAACACCAGATAACGTGTTTCCCGCATTAAATAGCTCGAATAGAGCGATCTCGATGATTCTGCATACTTCTGACTAAAGTCTCACCAAGATTATCGCAGAAAATGCATATCTCACCTTGATACCCCACGAAAGCGTAGATATCGCTGGTTCTGCATATCAAGCGCACTGTGGAGTGGTGAAACCACCGGATAAGGTTTTTCTCGCATTAACTAGCTCGAAAAGAGCGATCTGGATGTTTCAGCATACTTCGGACAGAAGTCTCTCCATGATTATCGCAGAAAATGCATATCTCAGCTTGAAACCCCACGAAAACCAAGATATCGCCGGTTCTGCATATCAAACGCACTGTGGAGTGGTGAAAACACCAGATAACGTGTTTCTCGCATTAAATAGCTCGAAACGAGCGATCTCGATGACTAAGCACACTTCGGACAGAAGTCTAACCAAGATTATCGTAAAAAATGCATATCTCAGCTTGAAACCCCACGAAAACCAAGATATCGCTGGTTCTGCATATCAAACGCACTGTGGAGTGGTGAAAACACCAGATAACGTGTTTCTCGCATTAAATAGCTCGAAAAGTGCGATCTCGAAGATTCTGCATACTTCTGACAGAAGTTTCACCAGGATTATCGTCGAAAATGCATATCTCAGCTTGAAGCCCGAACGAATCCAAGATATCTCCGGTTCTGCATGTCAAACGTACTGTGGGGTTGTGAAAACACCAGAAAACGTGTTTCGTGCATTAAGTAGCTCGAAAAGAGCGATCTAGATGATCCTGCATACTTCTGACTGAAGACTCACCAATATTATCGCAGAAAATGCATATCTCAGCTTCAAACATCACGAAAACCAAGATATCTCCGGTTCTGCACATCAAACGTACTGTGGAGTGGTGAAAACACCCGAAAACGTGTTTCTCGCATTAAGTAGCTCGAAAAGAGCGTTCTCGAAGATTCTGCATACTTCTGACAGAGGTCTCACGAATATTATCGTAGAAAATGCATATCTCAGCTTGAAACCCGACCGAAACGAAGATATCTGCGGTTCTGCATGTCTAACGTACTGTGGAGTGGTGAATATACCAGAAAACGTGTTCCTCGCATTAAATAGCTCGAAAAGAGCGATCTAGATGATTCTGCATACTTCTGACAGAAGACTCACCAAGATTATCGCAGAAAATGCATATCTCAGCTGGAAACCCCACGAAAACCAAGATATCGCCGGTTCTGCATATCAAACGCCCTGTGGAGTGCTGAAAACACCAGATAACGTGTTTCCCGCATTAAATAGCTCGAATAGAGCGATCTCGATGATTCTGCATACTACTGACTAAAGTCTCACCAAGATTATCGCAGAAAATGCATATCTCAGCTGGAAACCCCACGAAAACCAAGATATCGCCGGTTCTGCATATCAAACGCCCTGTGGAGTGATGAAAACACCAGATAACGTGTTTCTCGCATTAAATAGCTCGAATAGAGCGATCTCGATGATTCTGCATACTTCTGACAGAAGACTCACCAAGATTATCGCAGAAAATGCATATTTCAGCTGGAAACCCCACGAAAACCAAGTTATCGGCGGCTCTACATATCAAACGCACTGTGGAGTGGTCAAAACACCAGAAAACTTGTCTTTTCGCATTAAATAGCTCGAAACGAGCGATCTAGATGATTCTGCATACTTGTGACTGAAGTCTCACCAATATTATCGCAGAAAATGCATATTTCAGCTGGAAATCCCAAGAAAACCAAGTTATCGGCGGCTCTACATATCAAACGCACTGTGGAGTGGTCAAAACACCAGAAAACTTGTTTTTTCGCATTAAGTAGCTCGAAACGAGCGATCTAGATGATTCTGCATACTTCTGACTAAAGTCTCACCAAGATTATCGCAGAAAATGCATATCTCAGCTGGAAACCCCACGAAAACCAAGATATCGCCGGTTCTGCATATCAAACGCCCTGTGGAGTGATGAAAACACCAGATAACGTGTTTCTCGCATTAAATAGCTCGAATAGAGCGATCTCGATGATTCTGCATACTTCTGACAGAAGAATCACCAAGATTATCACAGAAAATGCATATCTCAGCTGGAAACCCCACGAAAACCAAGATATCGCCGATTCTGCATTTCATACGCCCTGTGGAGTGATGAAAACACCAGATAACTTGTTTCTCGCATTACATAGCTCGAATAGAGCGATCTCGATGATTCTGCATACTTCTGACAGAAGACTCACCAAGATTATCGCAGAAAATGCATATCTCAGCTGGAAACCCCACGAAAACCAAGATATCGCCGATTCTGCATATCAAACGCCCTGTGGAGTGATGAAAACACCAGATAACGTGTTTCTCGCATTACATAGCTCGAAACGAGCGATCTCGATGATTCTGCATACTTCTGACAGAAGTCTCACCAATATTATCGCAGAAAATGCATATTTCAGCTGGAAATCCCACGAAAACCAAGTTATCGGCGGCTCTACATATCAAACGCACTGTGGAGTGGTCAAAACACCAGAAAACTTGTTTTTTCGCATTAAGTAGCTCGAAACGAGCGATCTCGATGATTCTGCATACTTCTGACAGAAGACTCACCAAGATTATCGCAGAAAATGCATATCTCAGCTGGAAACCCCACGAAAACCAAGATATCGCCGGTTCTGCATATCAAACGTCCTGTGGAGTGCTGAAAACACCAGATAACGTGTTTCCCGCATTAAATAGCTCGAATAGAGCGATCTCGATGATTCTGCATACTTCTGACTAAAGTCTCACCAAGATTATCGCAGAAAATGCATATCTCACCTTGATACCCCACGAAAGCGTAGATATCGCTGGTTCTGCATATCAAGCGCACTGTGGAGTGGTGAAACCACCGGATAAGGTTTTTCTCGCATTAACTAGCTCGAAAAGAGCGATCTCGATGTTTCAGCATACTTCGGACAGAAGTCTCTCCAAGATTATCGCAGAAAATGCATATCTCAGCTTGAAACCCCACGAAAACCAAGATATCGCCGGTTCTGCATATCAAACGCACTGTGGAGTGGTGAAAACACCAGATAACGTGTTTCTCGCATTAAATAGCTCGAAACGAGCGATCTCGATGACTAAGCACACTTCGGACAGAAGTCTAACCAAGATTATCGTAAAAAATGCATATCTCAGCTTGAAACCCCACGAAAACCAAGATATCGCTGGTTCTGCATATCAAACGCACTGTGGAGTGGTGAAAACACCAGATAACGTGTTTCTCGCATTAAATAGCTCGAAAAGTGCGATCTCGAAGATTCTGCATACTTCTGACAGAAGTTTCACCAGGATTATCGTCGAAAATGCATATCTCAGCTTGAAGCCCGAACGAATCCAAGATATCTCCGGTTCTGCATGTCAAACGTACTGTGGGGTTGTGAAAACACCAGAAAACGTGTTTCGTGCATTAAGTAGCTCGAAAAGAGCGATCTAGATGATCCTGCATACTTCTGACTGAAGACTCACCAATATTATCGCAGAAAATGCATATCTCAGCTTCAAACATCACGAAAACCAAGATATCTCCGGTTCTGCACATCAAACGTACTGTGGAGTGGTGAAAACACCCGAAAACGTGTTTCTCGCATTAAGTAGCTCGAAAAGAGCGTTCTCGAAGATTCTGCATACTTCTGACAGAGGTCTCACGAATATTATCGTAGAAAATGCATATCTCAGCTTGAAACCCGACCGAAACGAAGATATCTGCGGTTCTGCATGTCTAACGTACTGTGGAGTGGTGAATATACCAGAAAACGTGTTCCTCGCATTAAATAGCTCGAAAAGAGCGATCTAGATGATTCTGCATACTTCTGACAGAAGACTCACCAAGATTATCGCAGAAAATGCATATCTCAGCTGGAAACCCCACGAAAACCAAGATATCGCCGGTTCTGCATATCAAACGCCCTGTGGAGTGCTGAAAACACCAGATAACGTGTTTCCCGCATTAAATAGCTCGAATAGAGCGATCTCGATGATTCTGCATACTACTGACTAAAGTCTCACCAAGATTATCGCAGAAAATGCATATCTCAGCTGGAAACCCCACGAAAACCAAGATATCGCCGGTTCTGCATATCAAACGCCCTGTGGAGTGATGAAAACACCAGATAACGTGTTTCTCGCATTAAATAGCTCGAATAGAGCGATCTCGATGATTCTGCATACTTCTGACAGAAGACTCACCAAGATTATCGCAGAAAATGCATATTTCAGCTGGAAACCCCACGAAAACCAAGTTATCGGCGGCTCTACATATCAAACGCACTGTGGAGTGGTCAAAACACCAGAAAACTTGTCTTTTCGCATTAAATAGCTCGAAACGAGCGATCTAGATGATTCTGCATACTTGTGACTGAAGTCTCACCAATATTATCGCAGAAAATGCATATTTCAGCTGGAAATCCCAAGAAAACCAAGTTATCGGCGGCTCTACATATCAAACGCACTGTGGAGTGGTCAAAACACCAGAAAACTTGTTTTTTCGCATTAAGTAGCTCGAAACGAGCGATCTAGATGATTCTGCATACTTCTGACTAAAGTCTCACCAAGATTATCGCAGAAAATGCATATCTCAGCTGGAAACCCCACGAAAACCAAGATATCGCCGGTTCTGCATATCAAACGCCCTGTGGAGTGATGAAAACACCAGATAACGTGTTTCTCGCATTAAATAGCTCGAATAGAGCGATCTCGATGATTCTGCATACTTCTGACAGAAGAATCACCAAGATTATCACAGAAAATGCATATCTCAGCTGGAAACCCCACGAAAACCAAGATATCGCCGATTCTGCATTTCATACGCCCTGTGGAGTGATGAAAACACCAGATAACTTGTTTCTCGCATTACATAGCTCGAATAGAGCGATCTCGATGATTCTGCATACTTCTGACAGAAGACTCACCAAGATTATCGCAGAAAATGCATATCTCAGCTGGAAACCCCACGAAAACCAAGATATCGCCGATTCTGCATATCAAACGCCCTGTGGAGTGATGAAAACACCAGATAACGTGTTTCTCGCATTACATAGCTCGAAACGAGCGATCTCGATGATTCTGCATACTTCTGACAGAAGTCTCACCAATATTATCGCAGAAAATGCATATTTCAGCTGGAAATCCCACGAAAACCAAGTTATCGGCGGCTCTACATATCAAACGCACTGTGGAGTGGTCAAAACACCAGAAAACTTGTTTTTTCGCATTAAGTAGCTCGAAACGAGCGATCTCGATGATTCTGCATACTTCTGACAGAAGACTCACCAAGATTATCGCAGAAAATGCATATCTCAGCTGGAAACCCCACGAAAACCAAGATATCGCCGATTCTGCATATCAAACGCCCTGTGGAGTGATGAAAACACCAGATAACGTGTTTCTCGCATTACATAGCTCGAAACGAGCGATCTCGATGATTCTGCATACTTCTGACAGAAGTCTCACCAATATTATCGCAGAAAATGCATATTTCAGCTGGAAATCCCACGAAAACCAAGTTATCGGCGGCTCTACATATCAAACGCACTGTGGAGTGGTCAAAACACCAGAAAACTTGTTTTTTCGCATTAAGTAGCTCGAAACGAGCGACCTAGATGACTAAGCATACTTCGGACAGAAGTCTCACCAAGATTATCGTAAAAAATGCATATCTCAGCTTGAAACCCCACGAAAACCAAGATATCTACTGTTCTGCATATCAAACGCACTGTGGAGTGGTGAAAACACCAGAAAACGTGTTTCTCGCATTATCTAGCTCGAAAAGAGCGTTCTCGATGATTCTGCATACTTCTCATAGAAGAAACACCAAGATTATCGCAGAAAATGCATATTTCAGCTGGAAACCCCACGAAAACCAAGATATCGCCGGTTCTGCATATCAAACGCCCTGTGGAGTGCTGAAAACACCAGATAACGTGTTTCCCGCATTAAATAGCTCGAATAGAGCGATCTAGATGATTCTGCATACTTCTGACTGAAGTCTCACGAATATTATCGCAGAAAATGCATATTTCAGCTGGAAATCCCAAGAAAACCAAGTTATCGGCGGCTCTACATATCAAACGCACTGTGGAGTGGTCAAAACACCAGAAAACTTGTTTTTTCGCATTAAGTAGCTCGAAACGAGCGATCTAGATGATTCTGCATACTTCTGACTAAAGTCTCACCAAGATTATCGCAGAAAATGCATATCTCAGCTGGAAACCCCACGAAAACCAAGATATCGCCGGTTCTGCATATCAAACGCCCTGTGGAGTGATGAAAACACCAGATAACGTGTTTCTCGCATTACATAGCTCGAAACGAGCGATCTCGATGATTCTGCATACTTCTGACAGAAGTCTCACCAATATTATCGCAGAAAATGCATATTTCAGCTGGAAATCCCACGAAAACCAAGTTATCGGCGGCTCTACATATCAAACGCACTGTGGAGTGGTCAAAACACCAGAAAACTTGTTTTTTCGCATTAAGTAGCTCGAAACGAGCGATCTCGATGATTCTGCATACTTCTGACAGAAGACTCACCAAGATTATCGCAGAAAATGCATATCTCAGCTGGAAACCCCACGAAAACCAAGATATATCCGATTCTGCATATCAAACGCCCTGTGGAGTGATGAAAACACCAGATAACGTGTTTCTCGCATTACATAGCTCGAAACGAGCGATCTCGATGATTCTGCATACTTCTGACAGAAGTCTCACCAATATTATCGCAGAAAATGCATATTTCAGCTGGAAATCCCACGAAAACCAAGTTATCGGCGGCTCTACATATCAAACGCACTGTGGAGTGGTCAAAACACCAGAAAACTTGTTTTTTCGCATTAAGTAGCTCGAAACGAGCGACCTAGATGACTAAGCATACTTCGGACAGAAGTCTCACCAAGATTATCGTAAAAAATGCATATCTCAGCTTGAAACCCCACGAAAACCAAGATATCTACTGTTCTGCATATCAAACGCACTGTGGAGTGGTGAAAACACCAGAAAACGTGTTTCTCGCATTATCTAGCTCGAAAAGAGCGTTCTCGATGATTCTGCATACTTCTCATAGAAGAAACACCAAGATTATCGCAGAAAATGCATATTTCAGCTGGAAACCCCACGAAAACCAAGATATCGCCGGTTCTGCATATCAAACGCCCTGTGGAGTGCTGAAAACACCAGATAACGTGTTTCCCGCATTAAATAGCTCGAATAGAGCGATCTCGATGATTCTGCATACTTCTGACAGAAGACTCACCAAGATTATCGCAGAAAATGCATATTTCAGCTGGAAACCCCACGAAAACCAAGTTATCGGCGGCTCTACATATCAAACGCACTGTGGAGTGGTCAAAACACCAGAAAACTTGTCTTTTCGCATTAAATAGCTCGAAACGAGCGATCTAGATGATTCTGCATACTTCTGACGGAAGTCTCACCAATATTATCGCAGAAAATGCATATTTCAGCTGGAAATCCCACGAAAACCAAGTTATCTTCGGCTCTACATATCAAACGCACTGTGGAGTGGTCAAAACACCAGAAAACTTGTTTTTTCGCATTAAGTAGCTCGAAACGAGCGATCTAGATGATTCTGCATACTTCTGACAAAAGTCTCACCAAGATTATTGCAGAAAATGCATATCTCAGCTGGAAACCCCACGAAAACAAAGATATCGCCGGTTCTGCATATCAAACGCCCTGTGGAGTGATGAAAACACCAGAAAACTTGTCTTTTCGCATTAAATAGCTCGAAACGAGCGATCTAGATGATTCTGCATACTTCTGACAGAGGTCTCACCAATATTATCGTAGAAAATGCATATCTCATCTTGAAACCCGACCGAAACGAAGATATCTCCGGTTCTGCATGTCTAACGCACTGTGGAGTGGTGAATACACCAGAAAACGTGTTTCTCGCATTTAATAGCTCGAAAAGAGCGCTCTAGATGATTCAGCATACTTCTGGCAGAAGACTCACCAAGCTTATCGCTGAAAATGCATATCTCAGCTTGAAACCCCACGAAAACCAAGTTATCGGCGGCTCTACATATCAAACGCACTGTGGAGTGGTCAAAACACCAGAAAACTTGTCTTTTCGCATTAAGTAGCTCGAAACGAGCGATCTAGATGATTCTGCATACTTCTGACAGAAGACTCACCAAGCTTATCGCTGAAAATGCATATCTCAGCTTGAAACCCCAAGAAAACCAAGATATCTACTGTTCTGCATATCAAACGCACTGTGCAGTGGTGAAAACACCAGATCACGTGTTTCTCGCACTAACTAGCTCGAAAAGAGCGATCTCGATGGTTCAGCATACTTCGGACAGAAGTGTCACCAATATTATCGCAGAAAATGCATATTTCAGCTGGAAATCCCAAGAAAACCAAGTTATCGGCGGCTCTACATATCAAACGCACTGTGGAGTGGTCAAAACACCAGAAAACTTGTTTTTTCGCATTAAGTAGCTCGAAACAAGCGATCTAGATGATTCTGCATACTTCTGACTAAAGTCTCACCAAGATTATCGCAGAAAATGCATATCTCAGCTGGAAACCCCACGAAAACCAAGATATCGCAGGTTCTGCATATTAAACGCCCTGTGGAGTGATGAAAACACCAGATAACGTGTTTCTCGCATTAAATAGCTCGAATAGAGCGATCTCGATGATTCTGCATACTTCTGACAGAAGACTCACCAAGATTATCGCAGAAAATGCATATTTCTGCTTGAAACCCCACAAAAACCAAGATATCTCCGGTTCTGCATATCCAACGAACTGTGGAGTGGTGAAAACCCCAGAAAACGAGTTTCTCGCATTAAATAGCTCGAAAAGAGCGCTCTCGATGTTTCTGCATACTTCGGACAGATGTCTCACCAAGATTATCGTAGAAAATGCATATCTCAGCTTGAAATCCGACGAAAACCAAAATATCGCCGGTTCTGCATATCAAACCAACTGTGGAGTGGTGAAAACACCAGATAACGTGTTTCTCGCATTAAATCGCTCGAAATGAGCGATCTCGATGATTCTGCATACTTCGGACAGAAGACTCACCAAGATTATCGCAGAAAATGCATATTTCAGCTGGAAACCCAACGAAAACCAAGATATCTCCGGTTCTGCATATCCAACGAACTGTGGTGTGGTGAAAACCCCAGAATACGTGTTTCTCGCATTAAATAGCTCGAAAAGAGCGCTCTCGAAGTTTCTGCATACTTTGGACAGATGTTTCACCAAGCTTATCGTAGAAAATGCATATCTCAGCTTGAAACCCGACGAAAACCAAAATATCTCCGGTTCTGCATATCCAACGCACTGTGGAGTGGTGAAAATACCAGATAACGTGTTTCTCGCATTAAATAGCTCGAAATGAGCGATCTCGATGATTCTGCATACTTCGGACAGAAGTCTCAACAAGATTATCGCAGAAAATGCATATCTCAGCTGGAAACCCCACGAAAACCAAGATATCGCCGGTTCTGCATATCAAACGCCCTGTGGAGTGCTGAAAACACCAGATAACGTGTTTCCCGCATTAAATAGCTCGAATAGAGCGATCTCGATGATTCTGCATACTACTGACTAAAGTCTCACCAAGATTATCGCAGAAAATGCATATCTCAGCTGGAAACCCCACGAAAACCAAGATATCGCCGGTTCTGCATATCAAACGCCCTGTGGAGTGATGAAAACACCAGATAACGTGTTTCTCGCATTAAATAGCTCGAATAGAGCGATCTCGATGATTCTGCATACTTCTGACAGAAGACTCACCAAGATTATCGCAGAAAATGCATATTTCAGCTGGAAACCCCACGAAAACCAAGTTATCGGCGGCTCTACATATCAAACGCACTGTGGAGTGGTCAAAACACCAGAAAACTTGTCTTTTCGCATTAAATAGCTCGAAACGAGCGATCTAGATGATTCTGCATACTTGTGACTGAAGTCTCACCAATATTATCGCAGAAAATGCATATTTCAGCTGGAAATCCCAAGAAAACCAAGTTATCGGCGGCTCTACATATCAAACGCACTGTGGAGTGGTCAAAACACCAGAAAACTTGTTTTTTCGCATTAAGTAGCTCGAAACGAGCGATCTAGATGATTCTGCATACTTCTGACTAAAGTCTCACCAAGATTATCGCAGAAAATGCATATCTCAGCTGGAAACCCCACGAAAACCAAGATATCGCCGGTTCTGCATATCAAACGCCCTGTGGAGTGATGAAAACACCAGATAACGTGTTTCTCGCATTAAATAGCTCGAATAGAGCGATCTCGATGATTCTGCATACTTCTGACAGAAGAATCACCAAGATTATCACAGAAAATGCATATCTCAGCTGGAAACCCCACGAAAACCAAGATATCGCCGATTCTGCATTTCATACGCCCTGTGGAGTGATGAAAACACCAGATAACTTGTTTCTCGCATTACATAGCTCGAATAGAGCGATCTCGATGATTCTGCATACTTCTGACAGAAGACTCACCAAGATTATCGCAGAAAATGCATATCTCAGCTGGAAACCCCACGAAAACCAAGATATCGCCGATTCTGCATATCAAACGCCCTGTGGAGTGATGAAAACACCAGATAACGTGTTTCTCGCATTACATAGCTCGAAACGAGCGATCTCGATGATTCTGCATACTTCTGACAGAAGTCTCACCAATATTATCGCAGAAAATGCATATTTCAGCTGGAAATCCCACGAAAACCAAGTTATCGGCGGCTCTACATATCAAACGCACTGTGGAGTGGTCAAAACACCAGAAAACTTGTTTTTTCGCATTAAGTAGCTCGAAACGAGCGATCTCGATGATTCTGCATACTTCTGACAGAAGACTCACCAAGATTATCGCAGAAAATGCATATCTCAGCTGGAAACCCCACGAAAACCAAGATATCGCCGATTCTGCATATCAAACGCCCTGTGGAGTGATGAAAACACCAGATAACGTGTTTCTCGCATTACATAGCTCGAAACGAGCGATCTCGATGATTCTGCATACTTCTGACAGAAGTCTCACCAATATTATCGCAGAAAATGCATATTTCAGCTGGAAATCCCACGAAAACCAAGTTATCGGCGGCTCTACATATCAAACGCACTGTGGAGTGGTCAAAACACCAGAAAACTTGTTTTTTCGCATTAAGTAGCTCGAAACGAGCGACCTAGATGACTAAGCATACTTCGGACAGAAGTCTCACCAAGATTATCGTAAAAAATGCATATCTCAGCTTGAAACCCCACGAAAACCAAGATATCTACTGTTCTGCATATCAAACGCACTGTGGAGTGGTGAAAACACCAGAAAACGTGTTTCTCGCATTATCTAGCTCGAAAAGAGCGTTCTCGATGATTCTGCATACTTCTCATAGAAGAAACACCAAGATTATCGCAGAAAATGCATATTTCAGCTGGAAACCCCACGAAAACCAAGATATCGCCGGTTCTGCATATCAAACGCCCTGTGGAGTGCTGAAAACACCAGATAACGTGTTTCCCGCATTAAATAGCTCGAATAGAGCGATCTAGATGATTCTGCATACTTCTGACTGAAGTCTCACGAATATTATCGCAGAAAATGCATATTTCAGCTGGAAATCCCAAGAAAACCAAGTTATCGGCGGCTCTACATATCAAACGCACTGTGGAGTGGTCAAAACACCAGAAAACTTGTTTTTTCGCATTAAGTAGCTCGAAACGAGCGATCTAGATGATTCTGCATACTTCTGACTAAAGTCTCACCAAGATTATCGCAGAAAATGCATATCTCAGCTGGAAACCCCACGAAAACCAAGATATCGCCGGTTCTGCATATCAAACGCCCTGTGGAGTGATGAAAACACCAGATAACGTGTTTCTCGCATTACATAGCTCGAAACGAGCGATCTCGATGATTCTGCATACTTCTGACAGAAGTCTCACCAATATTATCGCAGAAAATGCATATTTCAGCTGGAAATCCCACGAAAACCAAGTTATCGGCGGCTCTACATATCAAACGCACTGTGGAGTGGTCAAAACACCAGAAAACTTGTTTTTTCGCATTAAGTAGCTCGAAACGAGCGATCTCGATGATTCTGCATACTTCTGACAGAAGACTCACCAAGATTATCGCAGAAAATGCATATCTCAGCTGGAAACCCCACGAAAACCAAGATATATCCGATTCTGCATATCAAACGCCCTGTGGAGTGATGAAAACACCAGATAACGTGTTTCTCGCATTACATAGCTCGAAACGAGCGATCTCGATGATTCTGCATACTTCTGACAGAAGTCTCACCAATATTATCGCAGAAAATGCATATTTCAGCTGGAAATCCCACGAAAACCAAGTTATCGGCGGCTCTACATATCAAACGCACTGTGGAGTGGTCAAAACACCAGAAAACTTGTTTTTTCGCATTAAGTAGCTCGAAACGAGCGACCTAGATGACTAAGCATACTTCGGACAGAAGTCTCACCAAGATTATCGTAAAAAATGCATATCTCAGCTTGAAACCCCACGAAAACCAAGATATCTACTGTTCTGCATATCAAACGCACTGTGGAGTGGTGAAAACACCAGAAAACGTGTTTCTCGCATTATCTAGCTCGAAAAGAGCGTTCTCGATGATTCTGCATACTTCTCATAGAAGAAACACCAAGATTATCGCAGAAAATGCATATTTCAGCTGGAAACCCCACGAAAACCAAGATATCGCCGGTTCTGCATATCAAACGCCCTGTGGAGTGCTGAAAACACCAGATAACGTGTTTCCCGCATTAAATAGCTCGAATAGAGCGATCTCGATGATTCTGCATACTTCTGACAGAAGACTCACCAAGATTATCGCAGAAAATGCATATTTCAGCTGGAAACCCCACGAAAACCAAGTTATCGGCGGCTCTACATATCAAACGCACTGTGGAGTGGTCAAAACACCAGAAAACTTGTCTTTTCGCATTAAATAGCTCGAAACGAGCGATCTAGATGATTCTGCATACTTCTGACGGAAGTCTCACCAATATTATCGCAGAAAATGCATATTTCAGCTGGAAATCCCACGAAAACCAAGTTATCTTCGGCTCTACATATCAAACGCACTGTGGAGTGGTCAAAACACCAGAAAACTTGTTTTTTCGCATTAAGTAGCTCGAAACGAGCGATCTAGATGATTCTGCATACTTCTGACAAAAGTCTCACCAAGATTATTGCAGAAAATGCATATCTCAGCTGGAAACCCCACGAAAACAAAGATATCGCCGGTTCTGCATATCAAACGCCCTGTGGAGTGATGAAAACACCAGAAAACTTGTCTTTTCGCATTAAATAGCTCGAAACGAGCGATCTAGATGATTCTGCATACTTCTGACAGAGGTCTCACCAATATTATCGTAGAAAATGCATATCTCATCTTGAAACCCGACCGAAACGAAGATATCTCCGGTTCTGCATGTCTAACGCACTGTGGAGTGGTGAATACACCAGAAAACGTGTTTCTCGCATTTAATAGCTCGAAAAGAGCGCTCTAGATGATTCAGCATACTTCTGGCAGAAGACTCACCAAGCTTATCGCTGAAAATGCATATCTCAGCTTGAAACCCCACGAAAACCAAGTTATCGGCGGCTCTACATATCAAACGCACTGTGGAGTGGTCAAAACACCAGAAAACTTGTCTTTTCGCATTAAGTAGCTCGAAACGAGCGATCTAGATGATTCTGCATACTTCTGACAGAAGACTCACCAAGCTTATCGCTGAAAATGCATATCTCAGCTTGAAACCCCAAGAAAACCAAGATATCTACTGTTCTGCATATCAAACGCACTGTGCAGTGGTGAAAACACCAGATCACGTGTTTCTCGCACTAACTAGCTCGAAAAGAGCGATCTCGATGGTTCAGCATACTTCGGACAGAAGTGTCACCAATATTATCGCAGAAAATGCATATTTCAGCTGGAAATCCCAAGAAAACCAAGTTATCGGCGGCTCTACATATCAAACGCACTGTGGAGTGGTCAAAACACCAGAAAACTTGTTTTTTCGCATTAAGTAGCTCGAAACAAGCGATCTAGATGATTCTGCATACTTCTGACTAAAGTCTCACCAAGATTATCGCAGAAAATGCATATCTCAGCTGGAAACCCCACGAAAACCAAGATATCGCAGGTTCTGCATATTAAACGCCCTGTGGAGTGATGAAAACACCAGATAACGTGTTTCTCGCATTAAATAGCTCGAATAGAGCGATCTCGATGATTCTGCATACTTCTGACAGAAGACTCACCAAGATTATCGCAGAAAATGCATATTTCTGCTTGAAACCCCACAAAAACCAAGATATCTCCGGTTCTGCATATCCAACGAACTGTGGAGTGGTGAAAACCCCAGAAAACGAGTTTCTCGCATTAAATAGCTCGAAAAGAGCGCTCTCGATGTTTCTGCATACTTCGGACAGATGTCTCACCAAGATTATCGTAGAAAATGCATATCTCAGCTTGAAATCCGACGAAAACCAAAATATCGCCGGTTCTGCATATCAAACCAACTGTGGAGTGGTGAAAACACCAGATAACGTGTTTCTCGCATTAAATCGCTCGAAATGAGCGATCTCGATGATTCTGCATACTTCGGACAGAAGACTCACCAAGATTATCGCAGAAAATGCATATTTCAGCTGGAAACCCAACGAAAACCAAGATATCTCCGGTTCTGCATATCCAACGAACTGTGGTGTGGTGAAAACCCCAGAATACGTGTTTCTCGCATTAAATAGCTCGAAAAGAGCGCTCTCGAAGTTTCTGCATACTTTGGACAGATGTTTCACCAAGCTTATCGTAGAAAATGCATATCTCAGCTTGAAACCCGACGAAAACCAAAATATCTCCGGTTCTGCATATCCAACGCACTGTGGAGTGGTGAAAATACCAGATAACGTGTTTCTCGCATTAAATAGCTCGAAATGAGCGATCTCGATGATTCTGCATACTTCGGACAGAAGTCTCAACAAGATTATCGCAGAAAATGCATATCTCAGCTTGAAACCCCACGAAAACTAAGTTATCGGCGGCTCTACATATCAAACGCACTGTGGAGTGGTCAAAACACCAGAAAACTTGTCTTTTCGCATTAAATAGCTCGAAACGAGCGATCTACGTGATTCTGCATACTTCTGACTGAAGTCTCACTAATATTATCGCAGAAAATGCATATTTCAGCTGGAAATCCCACGAAAACAAAGTTATCGGCGGCTCTACATATCAGACGCCCTGTGGAGTGATGAAAACACCAGATAACGTGTTTCGCACATTAAGTAGCTCGAAACGAGCGATCTCGATGATTCTGCATACTTCGGACAGAAGTCTCAACAAGATTATCGCTGAAAATGCATATCTCAGCTTGAAACCCCACGAAAACCAAGATATCTACTGTTCTGCATATCCAACGAACTGTGGTGTGGTGAAAACCCCAGAAAACGTGTTTCTCGCTTTAAATAGCTCGAAAAGAGCGCTCTCGATGTTTCTGCATACTTCGGACAGAAGTCTCAACAAGATTATCGCAGAAAATGCATATCTCAGCTTGAAACCCCACGAAAAAAAGGTATCTAATGTTCTGCATATCAAACGCACTGTGGAGTGGTGAAAACACCAGATAACGCGTTTCACGCATTAAATAGCTCGAAACGAGCGATCTCGATGATTCTTCATACTTCGGACAGAAGTCTCACCAAGATTATCGTAGAAAATGCATATCTCAGCTTGAAACCCGACGAAAACCGAGTTATCTCCGGTTCTGCACATCAAACGTACCGTGGAGTGGTGAAAACCCCATGAAAACGTGTTTCTCGCATTAAACAGCTCGAATAGAGCGATCTCAATGATTCTTCATACTTCGGACAGAAGTCTCACCAAGATTATCGTAGAAAATGCATATCTCAGCTTGAAACCCGACGAAAACCAAAATATCGCCGGTTCTGCATATCCAACGCACTGTGGAGTGGTGAAAACACCACATAACGTGTTTCTCGCATCAAGTAGCTCGAAACGAGCGATCTCGATGATTCTGCATACTTCGGACAGAAGTCTCAACAAGATTATCGCTGAAAATGCATATCTCAGCTTGAAACCCCACGAAAACCAAGATATCTACTGTTCTGCATATCCAACGAACTGTGGTGTGGTGAAAACCCCAGAAAACGTGTTTCTCGCTTTAAATAGCTCGAAAAGAGCGCTCTCGATGTTTCTGCATACTTCGGACAGAAGTCTCAACAAGATTATCGCAGAAAATGCATATCTCAGCTTGAAACCCCACGAAAAAAAGGTATCTAATGTTCTGCATATCAAACGCACTGTGGAGTGGTGAAAACAGCAGATAACGTGTTTCTCGCACTAGCTAGCTCGAAAAGAGCGATCTCGATGATTCAGCATACTTCGGACAGAAGTCTCACCAAGATTATCGCAGAAAATGCATATCTCAGCTTGAAACCCCACGAAAACCAAGATATCGCTGTGTTCTGCATATCAAACGCACTGTGGAGTGGTGAAAACAGCGGATAAGTTTTTTCTCGCATTAACTAGCTCGAAAAGAGCGATCTCGATGTTTCAGCATACTTCGGACAGAAGTCTCACCAAGATTATCGCAGAAAATGCATATCTCAGCTTGAAACCCCACGAAAACCAAGATATCTACTGTTCTGCATATCCAACGAACTGTGGAGTGGTGAAAACACCAGATAACGTGTTGCTCGCATTAAATAGCTCGAAACGAGCGATCTCGATAATTAAGCATACTTCGGACAGAAGTCTCACCAAGATTATCGTAAAAAATGCATATCTCAGCTTGAAACCCCACGAAAACCAAGATATCGCTGGTACTGCATATCAAACGCACTGTGGAGTGGTGAAAACACCAGATAACGTGTTTCTCGCATTAAATAGCTCGAAACGAGCGATCTAGATGATTCTGCATACTTCGGACAGAAGTCTCACCAAGATTATCGCAGAAAATGCATATCTCTGCTTGAAACCCCACGAAAACCAAGATATCTACTGTTCTGCATATCAAACGCACTGTGGAGTGGTGAAAACAACCAGAGAACGTGTTTCTCGCATTAAATAGCTCGAAAAGAGCGATCTCGAAGATCCTGGATACTTCTGACAGAAGTCCCACCAAGATTATCGTAGAAAATGCATATCTCAGCTTGAAACCCAACGAAAACCGAGTTATCTCCGGTTCTGCACATCAAACGTACCGTGGAGTGGTGAAAACACCAGAAAACAAGTTTCGCGCAGTAAGTAGCTCGAAAATAGCGTTCTCGAAGATTCTGCATACTTCAGACAGAAGTCTCACCAGGATTATCGTACAAAATGCATATCTCAGCTTGAAACCCGACCGAAACCAAGATATCTCCGGTTCTGCATGTCAAACGTACTGTGGAGTGGTGAAAAAACCAGAGAACGTGTTTCTCGCGTTAAATAGCTCGAAAAGGCCGATCACGATAATTCTGCATACTCCGGACAGAAGTCTCACCAAGATTATCGCAGAAAATGCATATCTCAGCTTGAAACCCCACGAAAACCAAGATATCGCTGTGTTCTGCATATCAAACGCACTGTGGAGTGGTGAATACAGCGGATAAGTTTTTTCTCGCATTAACTAGCTCGAAAAGAGCGATCTCGATGTTTCAGCATACTTCGGACAGAAGTCTCACCAAGATTATCGCAGAAAATGCATATCTCAGCTTGAAACCCCACGAAAACCAAAATATCTGCGGTTCTGCATATCCAACGCACTGTGGAGTGGTAAAAACACCAGATAACGTGTTTCTCGCATTAAATAGCTCGAAACGAGCGATCTCGATGATTCTGCATACTTCGGACAGAAGTCTCACCAAGATTATCGCAGAAAATGCATATCTCTGCTTGAAACCCCACGAAAACCAAGATATCTACTGTTCTGCATATCAAACGCACTGTGGAGTGGTGAAAACAACCAGAGAACGTGTTTCTCGCATTAAATAGCTCGAAAAGAGCGATCTCGAAGATCCTGGATACTTCTGACAGAAGTCTCACCAAGATTATCGTAGAAAATGCATATCTCAGCTTGAAACCCAACGAAAACCGAGTTATCTCCGGTTCTGCACATCAAACGTACCGTGGAGTGGTGAAAACACCAGAAAACGTGTTTCGCGCAGTAAGTAGCTCGAAAATGGCGTTCTCGAAGATTCTGCATACTTCAGACAGAAGTCTCACCAGGATTATCGTAGAAAATGCATATCTCAGCTTGAAACCCGACCGAAACCAAGATATCTCCGGTTCTGCATGTCAAACGTACTGTGGAGTGGTGAAAACACCAGAAAACGTGTTTCGTGCATTAAGTAGCTCGAAAAGAGCGATCTAGATGATTCTGCATAATTCTGACTGAAGTCTCACCAATATTATCGCAGAAAATGCATATCTCAGCTCGAAACCTCACGAAAATCAAGATGTTGCCGGTTCTGCATATCAAACGCACTGTGGAGTGGTGAAAACCACCAGAGAACGTGTTTCTCGCGTTAAATAGCTCGAAAAGGCCGATCACGATACTTCTGCATACTTCTGACAGAAGTCTCACCAAGATTATCGTAGAAAATGCATATCTCAACTTGAACCCCGACGAAATCAAAGATGTCGCCGGTTCTGCATATCAAACGCACTGTGGAGTGGTGAAAACACCAGATAACGTGTTTCTCGCATTAAATAGCTCGAAAAGAGCGATCTAGATGATTCTGCATACTTCTGACAAAAGACCAACCAAGATAATCGCAGAAAATGCATATCTCAGCTGGAAACAGCACGAAAATCAAGATATCGCCGGTTCTGCATATCAAACGCACTGTGGAGTGGTGAAAACAACCAGAGATAGTGTTTCTCGCAATAAATAGCTCGAAAAGAGCGCTCTCGATGTTTCTGCATACTCCGGACAGAAGTCTCAACAAGATTATCGCAGAAAATGCATATCTCAGCTTGAAACCCCCCGAAAACCAAGATATCTACTGTTCTGCATATCAAACGCACTGTGGAGTGGTGAAAACACCAGATAACGTGTTTCTCGCATTAAATAGCTCGAAAAGGCCGATCACGATGATTCTGCATACTTCTGACAGAAGTCTCACCAAGATTATCGTAGAAAATGCATATCTCAACTTGAACCCCGACGAAATCAAAGATGTCGCCGGTTCTGCATATCAAACGCACTGTGGAGTGGTGAAAACACCAGATAACGTGTTTCTCGCACTACCCAGCTCGAAAAGGGCGATCTCGATGATTCAGCATACTTCGGACAGAAGTCTCACCAAGATTATCGCAGAAAATGCATATCTCAGCTTGAAACCCCACGAAAACCAAGATATCTACTGTTCTGCATATCAAACGCACTGTGGAGTGGTGAAAACACCAGATAACGTGTTTCTCGCATTAAATAGCTCGAAAAGGCCGATCACGATGATTCTGCATACTTCTGACAGAAGTCTCACCAAGATTATCGCAGAAAATGCATATCTCAGCTTGAAACCCCACGAAAACCAAGATATCGCTGTGTTCTGCATATCAAACGCACTGTGGAGTGGTGAATACAGCGGATAAGTTTTTTCTCGCATTAACTAGCTCGAAAAGAGCGATCTCGATGTTTCAGCATACTTCGGAAAGAAGTCTCACCAAGATTATCGCAGAAAATCCATATCTCAGCTCGAAGCCTCACGAAAATCAAGATGTTGCCGGTTCTGCATATCAAACGCACTGTGGAGTGGTGAAAACCACCAGAGAACGTGTTTCTCGCGTTAAATAGCTCGAAAAGGCCGATCACGATAATTCTGCATACTTCTCACAGAAGTCCCACCAAGATTATCGCAGAAAATGCATATCTCAGCTTGAAACCCCACGAAAACCAAGATATCGCCGGTTCTGCATATCATACGCACTGTGGAGTGGTGAAAACACAAGATAACGTGTTTCTCGCATTAAATAGCTCGAAAAGAGCGCTCTCGACGTTTCTGCATACTTCGGACAGATGTTTCACCAAGCTTATCGTAGAAAATGCATATCTCAGCTTGAAACCCGACGAAAACCAAAATATCTCCGGTTCTGCATATCCAACGCACTGTGGAGTGGTAAAAACACCAGATAACGTGTTTCTCGCATTAAATAGCTCGAAACGAGCGATCTCGATGATTCTGCATACTTCGGACAGAAGTCTCACCAAGATTATCGCAGACAATGCATATCTCTGCTTGAAACCCCACGAAAACCAAGATATCTACTGTTCTGCATATCCAACGAACTGTGGAGTGGTGAAAACACCAGATAACGTGTTTCTCGCATTAAATAGCTCGAAAAGAGCGCTCTCGATGTTTCTGCATACTCCGGACAGAAGTCTCAACAAGATTATCGCAGAAAATGCATATCTCAGCTTGAAACCCCCCGAAAACCAAGATATCTACTGTTCTGCATATCAAACGCACTGTGGAGTGGTGAAAACACCAGATAACGTGTTTCTCGCATTAAATAGCTCGAAAAGGCCGATCACGATGATTCTGCATACTTCTGACAGAAGTCTCACCAAGATTATCGTAGAAAATGCATATCTCAACTTGAACCCCGACGAAATCAAAGATGTCGCCGGTTCTGCATATCAAACGCACTGTGGAGTGGTGAAAACACCAGATAACGTGTTTCTCGCACTACCCAGCTCGAAAAGGGCGATCTCGATGATTCAGCATACTTCGGACAGAAGTCTCACCAAGATTATCGCAGAAAATGCATATCTCAGCTTGAAACCCCACGAAAACCAAGATATCTACTGTTCTGCATATCAAACGCACTGTGGAGTGGTGAAAACACCAGATAACGTGTTTCTCGCATTAAATAGCTCGAAAAGGCCGATCACGATGATTCTGCATACTTCTGACAGAAGTCTCACCAAGATTATCGCAGAAAATGCATATCTCAGCTTGAAACCCCACGAAAACCAAGATATCGCTGTGTTCTGCATATCAAACGCACTGTGGAGTGGTGAATACAGCGGATAAGTTTTTTCTCGCATTAACTAGCTCGAAAAGAGCGATCTCGATGTTTCAGCATACTTCGGAAAGAAGTCTCACCAAGATTATCGCAGAAAATCCATATCTCAGCTCGAAGCCTCACGAAAATCAAGATGTTGCCGGTTCTGCATATCAAACGCACTGTGGAGTGGTGAAAACCACCAGAGAACGTGTTTCTCGCGTTAAATAGCTCGAAAAGGCCGATCACGATAATTCTGCATACTTCTCACAGAAGTCCCACCAAGATTATCGCAGAAAATGCATATCTCAGCTTGAAACCCCACGAAAACCAAGATATCGCCGGTTCTGCATATCATACGCACTGTGGAGTGGTGAAAACACAAGATAACGTGTTTCTCGCATTAAATAGCTCGAAAAGAGCGCTCTCGACGTTTCTGCATACTTCGGACAGATGTTTCACCAAGCTTATCGTAGAAAATGCATATCTCAGCTTGAAACCCGACGAAAACCAAAATATCTCCGGTTCTGCATATCCAACGCACTGTGGAGTGGTAAAAACACCAGATAACGTGTTTCTCGCATTAAATAGCTCGAAACGAGCGATCTCGATGATTCTGCATACTTCGGACAGAAGTCTCACCAAGATTATCGCAGACAATGCATATCTCTGCTTGAAACCCCACGAAAACCAAGATATCTACTGTTCTGCATATCCAACGAACTGTGGAGTGGTGAAAACACCAGATAACGTGTTTCTCGCATTAAATAGCTCGAAACGAGCGATCTCGATAATTAAGCATACTTCGGACAGAAGTCTCACCAAGATTATCGTATAAAATGCATATCTCAGCTTGAAACCCCACGAAAACCAAGCTATCGCTGGTTCTGCAAATCAAACGCACTGTGGAGTGCTGAAAACACCAGATAACGTGTTTGTCGCATTAAATAGCTCGAATCGAGCGATCTCGATGATTCTGCCTACATCGGACAGAAGTCTCACCAAGATTATCGTAAAATATGCATATCTCAGCTTGAAACCCCACGAAAACCAAGATATCGCTGGTACTGCATATCAAACGCACTGTGGAGTGGTGAAAACACCAGATATCGTGTTTCTCGCATTAAATAGCTCGAAAAGAGCGATCTAGATGATTCTGCATACTTCTGACAAAAGACCCACCAAGATTATCGTAGAAAATGCATATCTCAACTTGAACCCCGACGAAATCAGAGATGTCGCCTGGTTCTGCATATCAAACGCACTGTGGAGTGGTGAAAACAACCAGAGAACGTGTTTCTCGCATTAAATAGCTCGAAAAGAGCGATCTCGAAGATCCTGGATACTTCTGACAGAAGTCTCACCAAGATTATCGTAGAAAATGCATATCTCAGCTTGAAACCCAACGAAAACCGAGTTATCTCCGGTTCTGCACATCAAACGTACCGTGGAGTGGTGAAAACACCAGAAAACGTGTTTCGCGCAGTAAGTAGCTCGAAAAGAGCGTTCTCGAAAATTCTGCATACTTCAGACAGAAGTCTCACCTGGATTATCGTAGAAAATGCATATCTCAGCGTGAAACCCGACCGAAACCAAGATATCTCCGGTTCTGCATGTCAAACGTACTGTGGAGTGGTGAAAACACCAGAAAACGTGTTTCGTGCATTAAGTAGCTCGAAAAGAGCGATCTAGATGATTCTGCATACTTCTGACAAAAGACCAACCAAGATTATCGCAGAAAATGCATATCTCAGCTGGAAACAGCACGAAAATCAAGATATCGCCGGTTCTGCATATCAAACGCTCTGTGGAGTGGTGAAAACAACCAGAGATAGTGTTTCTCGCAATAAATAGCTCGAAAAGAGCGCTCTCGATGTTTCTGCATACTCCGGACAGAAGTCTCAACAAGATAATCGCAGAAAATGCATATCTCAGCTTGAAACCCCACGAAAACCACGATATCTACTGTTCTGCATATCAAACGCACTGTGGAGTGGTGAAAACACCAGATAACGTGTTTCTCGCATTAAATAGCTCGAAAAGGCCGATCACGATGATTCTGCATACTTCTGACAGAAGTCTCACCAAGATTATCGTAGAAAATGCATATCTCAACTTGAACCCCGACGAAATCAAAGATGTCGCCGGTTCTGCATATCAAACGCACTGTGGAGTGGTGAAAACACCAGATAACGTGTTTCTCGCACTACCCAGCTCGAAAAGAGCGATATCGATGATTCAGCATACTTCGGACAGAAGTCTCACCAAGATTATCGCAGAAAATGCATATCTCAGCTTGAAACCCCACGAAAACCAAGATATCGCTGTGTTCTGCATATCAAACGCACTGTGGAGTGGTGAATACAGCGGATAAGTTTTTTCTCGCATTAACTAGCTCGAAAAGAGCGATCTCGATGTTTCAGCATACTTCGGACAGAAGTCTCACCAAGATTATCGCAGAAAATGCATATCTCAGCTTGAAACCCCACGAAAACCAAGATAACGCTGGTTCTGCATATCCAACGCACTGTGGAGTGGTAAAAACACCAGATAACGTGTTTCTCGCATTAAATAGCTCGAAACGAGCGATCTCGATGATTCTGCATACTTCGGACAGAAGTCTCACCAAGATTATCGCAGAAAATGCATATCTCTGCTTGTAACCCCACGAAAAACGAGATATCTACTGTTCTGCATATCCAACGAACTGTGGAGTGGTGAAAACACCAGATAACGTGTTTCTCGCATTAAATAGCTCGAAACGAGCGATCTCGATAATTAAGCATACTTCGGACAGATGTCTCACCAAGATTATCGTATAAAATGCATATCTCAGCTAGAAACCCCACGAAAACCAAGCTATCGCTTGTTCTGCATATCAAACGCACTGTGGAGTGCTGAAAACACCAGATAACGTGTTTGTCGCATTAAATAGCTCGAATAGAGCGATCTCGATGATTCTGCCTACATCGGACAGAAGTCTCACCAAGATTATCGTAAAAAATGCATATCTCAGCTTGAAACCCAACGAAAACCAAGATATCGCTGGTACTGCATATCAAACGCACTGTGGAGTGGTGAAAACACCAGATAACGTGTTTCTCGCATTAAATAGCTCGAAAAGAGCGATCTAGATGATTCTGCATACTTCTGACAAAAGACCCACCAAGATTATCGTAGAAAATGCATATCTCAACTTGAACCCCGACGAAATCAAAGATGTCGCCGGTTCTGCATATCAAACGCACTGTGGAGTGGTGAAAACACCAGATAACGTGTTTCTCGCACTACCCAGCTCGAAAAGAGCGATCTCGATGATTCAGCATACTTCGGACAGAAGTCTCACCAAGATTATCGCAGAAAATGCATATCTCAGCTTGAAACCCCACGAAAACCAAGATATCGCTGTGTTCTGCATATCAAACGCACTGTGGAGTGGTGAATACAGCGGATAAGTTTTTTCTCGCATTAACTAGCTCGAAAAGAGCGATCTCGATGTTTCAGCATACTTCGGACAGAAGTCTCACCAAGATTATCGCAGAAAATGCATATCTCAGCTGGAAACCCCACGAAAACCAAAATATCTCCGGTTCTGCATATCCAACGCACTGTGGAGTGGTAAAAACACCAGATAACGTGTTTCTCGCATTAAATAGCTCGAAACGAGCGATCTCGATGATTCTGCATACTTCGGACAGAAGTCTCACCAAGATTATCGCAGAAAATGCATATCTCTGCTTGAAACCCCACGAAAACCAAGATATCTACTGTTCTGCATATCAAACGCACTGTGGAGTGGTGAAAACAACCAGAGAACGTGTTTCTCGCATTAAATAGCTCGAAAAGAGCGATCTCGAAGATCCTGGATACTTCTGACAGAAGTCTCACCAAGATTATCGTAGAAAATGCATATCTCAGCTTGAAACCCAACGAAAACCGAGTTATCTCCGGTTCTGCACATCAAACGTACCGTGGAGTGGTGAAAACACCAGAAAACGTGTTTCGCGCAGTAAGTAGCTCGAAAATAGCGTTCTCGAAGATTCTGCATACTTCAGACAGAAGTCTCACCAGGATTATCGTAGAAAATGCATATCTCAGCTTGAAACCCGACCGAAACCAAGATATCTCCGGTTCTGCATGTCAAACGTACTGTGGAGTGGTGAAAACACCAGAAAACGTGTTTCGTGCATTAAGTAGCTCGAAAAGAGCGATCTAGATGATTCTGCATAATTCTGACTGAAGTCTCACCAATATTATCGCAGAAAATGCATATCTCAGCTCGAAACCTCACGAAAATCAAGATGTTGCCGGTTCTGCATATCAAACGCACTGTGGAGTGGTGAAAACCACCAGAGAACGTGTTTCTCGCGTTAAATAGCTCGAAAAGGCCGATCACGATACTTCTGCATACTTCTGACAGAAGTCTCACCAAGATTATCGTAGAAAATGCATATCTCAACTTGAACCCCGACGAAATCAAAGATGTCGCCGGTTCTGCATATCAAACGCACTGTGGAGTGGTGAAAACACCAGATAACGTGTTTCTCGCATTAAATAGCTCGAAAAGAGCGATCTAGATGATTCTGCATACTTCTGACAAAAGACCAACCAAGATTATCGCAGAAAATGCATATCTCAGCTGGAAACAGCACGAAAATCAAGATATCGCCGGTTCTGCATATCAAACGCACTGTGGAGTGGTGAAAACAACCAGAGATAGTGTTTCTCGCAATAAATAGCTCGAAAAGAGCGCTCTCGATGTTTCTGCATACTCCGGACAGAAGTCTCAACAAGATTATCGCAGAAAATGCATATCTCAGCTTGAAACCCCACGAAAACCAAGATATCTACTGTTCTGCATATCAAACGCACTTTGGAGTGGTGAAAACACCAGATAACGTGTTTCTCGCATTAAATAGCTCGAAAAGGCCGATCACGATGATTCTGCATACTTCTGACAGAAGTCTCACCAAGATTGTCGTAGAAAATGCATATCTCAACTTGAACCCCGACGAAATCAAAGATGTCGCCGGTTCTGCATATCAAACGCACTGTGGAGTGGTGAAAACACCAGATAACGTGTTTCTCGCACTACCCAGCTCGAAAAGAGCGATCTCGATGATTCAGCATACTTCGGACAGAAGTCTCACCAAGATTATCGCAGAAAATGCATATCTCAGCTTGAAACCCGACCGAAACCAAGATATCTCCGGTTCTGCATGTCAAACGTACTGTGGAGTGGTGAAAACACCAGAAAACGTGTTTCGTGCATTAAGTAGCTCGAAAAGAGCGATCTAGATGATTCTGCATAGTTCTGACTGAAGTCTCACCAATATTATCGCAGAAAATGCATATCTCAACTTGAACCCCGACGAAATCAAAGATGTCGCCGGTTCTGCATATCAAACGCACTGTGGAGTGGTGAAAACACCAGATAACGTGTTTCTCGCATTAAATAGCTCGAAAAGGGCGATCTAGATGATTCTGCATACTTCTGACAAAAGACCAACCAAGATTATCGCAGAAAATGCATATCTCAGCTGGAAACAGCACGAAAATCAAGATATCGCCGGTTCTGCATATCAAACGCACTTTGGAGTGGTGAAAACACCAGATAACGTGTTTCTCGCATTAAATAGCTCGAAAAGGCCGATCACGATGATTCTGCATACTTCTGACAGAAGTCTCACCAAGATTATCGTAGAAAATGCATATCTCAACTTGAACCCCGACGAAATCAAAGATGTCGCCGGTTCTGCATATCAAACGCACTGTGGAGTGGTGAAAACACCAGATAACGTGTTTCTCGCACTACCCAGCTCGAAAAGGGCGATCTCGATGATTCAGCATACTTCGGACAGAAGTCTCACCAAGATTATCGCAGAAAATGCATATCTCAGCTTGAAACCCGACCGAAACCAAGATATCTCCGGTTCTGCATATCAAACGCACTGTGGAGTGGTGAAAACCACCAGAGAACGTGTTTCTCGCGTTAAATAGCTCGAAAAGGCCGATCACGATACTTCTGCATACTTCTGACAGAAGTCTCAACAAGATTATCGTAGAAAATGCATATCTCAACTTGAACCCCGACGAAATCAAAGATGTCGCCGGTTCTGCATATCAAACGCACTGTGGAGTGGTGAAAACACCAGATAACGTGTTTCTCGCATTAAATAGCTCGAAAAGGGCGATCTAGATGATTCTGCATACTTCTGACAAAAGACCAACCAAGATTATCGCAGAAAATGCATATCTCAGCTGGAAACAGCACGAAAATCAAGATATCGCCGGTTCTGCATATCAAACGCACTTTGGAGTGGTGAAAACACCAGATAACGTGTTTCTCGCATTAAATAGCTCGAAAAGGCCGATCACGATGATTCTGCATACTTCTGACAGAAGTCTCACCAAGATTATCGTAGAAAATGCATATCTCAACTTGAACCCCGACGAAATCAAAGATGTCGCCGGTTCTGCATATCAAACGCACTGTGGAGTGGTGAAAACACCAGATAACGTGTTTCTCGCACTACCCAGCTCGAAAAGGGCGATCTCGATGATTCAGCATACTTCGGACAGAAGTCTCACCAAGATTATCGCAGAAAATGCATATCTCAGCTTGAAACCCCACGAAAACCAAGATATCTACTGTTCTGCATATCAAACGCACTGTGGAGTGGTGAAAACACCAGATAACGTGTTTCTCGCATTAAATAGCTCGAAAAGGCCGATCACGATGATTCTGCATACTTCTGACAGAAGTCTCACCAAGATTATCGTAGAAAATGCATATCTCAACTTGAACCCCGACGAAATCAAAGATGTCGCCGGTTCTGCATATCAAACGCACTGTGGAGTTGTGAAAACACCAGATAACGTGTTTCTCGCACTACCCAGCTCGAAAAGAGCGATCTCGATGATTCAGCATACTTCGGACAGAAGTCTCACCAAGATTATCGCAGAAAATGCATATCTCAGCTTGAAACCCCACGAAAACCAAGATATCGCTGTGTTCTGCATATCAAACGCACTGTGGAGTGGTGAATACAGCGGATAAGTTTTTTCTCGCATTAACTAGCTCGAAAAGAGCGATCTCGATGTTTCAGCATACTTCGGACAGAAGTCTCACCAAGATTATCGCAGAAAATCCATATCTCAGCTCGAAGCCTCACGAAAATCAAGATGTTGCCGGTTCTGCATATCAAACGCACTGTGGAGTGGTGAAAACCACCAGAGAACGTGTTTCTCGCGTTAAATAGCTCGAAAAGGCCGATCACGATAATTCTGCATACTTCTGACAGAAGTCCCACCAAGATTATCGTAGAAAATGCACATCTCAGCTTGAAACCCCACGAAAACCAAGCTATCGCTGGTTCTGCATATCAAACGCACTGTGGAGTGCTGAAAACACCAGATAACGTGTTTGTCGCATTAAATAGCTCGAATAGAGCGATCTCGATGATTCTGCCTACATCGGACAGAAGTCTCACCAAGATTATCGCAGAAAATGCATATCTCTGCTTGAAACCCCACGAAAACCAAGATATCTACTGTTCTGCATATCCAACGAACTGTGGAGTGGTGAAAACACCAGATAACGTGTTTCTCGCATTAAATAGCTCGAAACGAGCGATCTCGATAATTAAGCATACTTCGGACAGAAGTCTCACCAAGATTATCGTATAAAATGCATATCTCAGCTTGAAACCCCACGAAAACCAAGCTATCGCTGGTTCTGCATATCAAACGCAGTGTGGAGTGCTGAAAACACCAGATAACGTGTTTGTCGCATTAAATAGCTCGAATAGAGCGATCTCGATGATTCTGCCTACATCGGACAGAAGTCTCACCAAGATTATCGTAAAAATGCATATCTCAGCTTGAAACCCCACGAAAACCAAGATATCGCCGGTTCTGCATATCCAACGCACTGTGGAGTGGTGAAAACACCGGATAAGGTTTTTCTCGTATTAACTAGCACGGAAAGAGCGATCTCGATGTTTCAGCATACTTCTGACAGAAGTCCCACCAAGATTATCGTAGAAAATGCATATCTCAACTTGAACCCCGACGAAATCAAAGATGTCGCCGGTTCTGCATATCAAACGCACTGTGGAGTGGTGAAAACAACCAGAGAACGTGTTTCTCGCAATAAATAGCTCGAAAAGAGCGATCTCGAAGATCCTGGATACTTCTGACAGAAGTCTCACCAAGATTATCGTAGAAAATGCATATCTCAGCTTGAAACCCAACGAAAACCGAGTTATCTCCGGTTCTGCACATCAAATGTACCGTGGAGTGGTGAAAACACCAGAAAACGTGTTTCGCGCAGTAAGTAGCTCGAAAAGAGCGTTCTCGAAGATTCTGCATACTTCAGACAGAAGTCTCACCAGGATTATCGTAGAAAATGCATATCTCAGCTAGAAACCCGACCGAAACCAAGATATCTCCGGTTCTGCATGTCAAACGTACTGTGGAATGGTGAAAACACCAGAAAACGTGTTTCGTGCATTAAGTAGCTCGAAAAGAGCGATCTAGATGATTCTGCATAATTCTGACTGAAGTCTCACCAATATTATCGCAGAAAATGCATATCTCAGCTCGAAACCTCACGAAAATCAAGATGTTGCCGGTTCTGCATATCAAACGCACTGTGGAGTGGTGAAAACCACCAGAGAACGTGTTTCTCGCGTTAAATAGCTCGAAAAGGCCGGTCACGATAATTCTGCATACTTCTGACGGAAGTCCCACCAAGATTATCGTAGAAAATGCATATCTCAACTTGAACCCCGACGAAATCAAAGATGTCGCCGGTTCTGCATATCAAACGCACTGTGGAGTGGTGAAAACACCAGATAACGTGTTTCTCGCATTAAATAGCTCGAAAAGAGCGATCTAGATGATTCTGCATCCTTCTGACGAAAGACCAACCAAGATTATCGCAGAAAATGCATATCTCAGCTGGAAACAGCACGAAAATCAAAATATCGCCGGTTCTGCATATCAAACGCACAGTGGAGTGGTGAAAACAACCAGAGATAGTGTTTCTCGCAATAAATAGCTCGAAAAGAGCGCTCTCGATGTTTCTGCATACTCCGGACAGAAGTCTCAACAAGATTATCGCAGAAAATGCATATCTCAGCTTGAAACCCCACGAAAACCAAGATATCTACTGTTCTGCATATCAAACACACTGTGGAGTGGTGAAAACACCAGATAACGTGTTTCTCGCATTAAATAGCTCGAAAAGGCCGATCACGATGATTCTGCATCCTTCTGACAGAAGTCTCTACCAAGATTATCGTAGAAAATGCATATCTCAACTTGAACCCCGACGAAATCAAAGATGTCGCCGGTTCTGCATATCAAACGCACTGTGGAGTGGTGAAAACACCAGATAACGTGTTTCTCGCACTACCCAGCTCGAAAAGAGCGATCTCGATGATTCAGCATACTTCGGACAGAAGTCTCACCAAGATTATCGCAGAAAATGCATATCTCAGCTTGAAACCCCACGAAAACCAAGATATCGCTGTGTTCTGCATATCAAACGCACTGTGGAGTGGTGAATACAGCGGATAAGTTTTTTCTCGCATTAACTAGCTCGAAAAGAGCGATCTCGATGTTTCAGCATACTTCGGACAGAAGTCTCACCAAGATTATCGCAGAAAATGCATATCTCAGCTTGAAACCCCACGAAAACCAAGATATCGTCGGTTCTGCATATCATACGCACTGTGGAGTGGTGAAAACACCAGATAACGTGTTTCTCGCATTAAATAGCACGAAACGAGCGATCTCGATGATTAAGCATACTTCGGACAGAAGTCTCACCAAGATTATCGCAGAAAATGCATATCTCTGCTTGAAACCCCACGAAAACCAAGATATCTACTGTTCTGCATATCCAACGAACTGTGGAGTGGTGAAAACACCAGATAACGTGTTTCTCGCATTAAATAGCTCGAAACGAGCGATCTCGATAATTAAGCATACTTCGGACAGAAGTCTCACCAAGATTATCGTATAAAATGCATATCTCAGCTTGAAACCCCACGAAAACCAAGCTATCGCTGGTTCTGCATATCAAACGCACTGTGGAGTGCTGAAAACACCAGATAACGTGTTTGTCGCATTAAATAGCTCGAATAGAGCGATCTCGATGATTCTGCCTACATCGGACAGAAGTCTCACCAAGATTATCGTAAAATATGCATATCTCAGCTTGAAACCCCACGAAAACCAAGATATCGCTGGTACTGCATATCAAACGCACTGTGGAGTGGTGAAAACACCAGATATCGTGTTTCTCGCATTAAATAGCTCGAAAAGAGCGATCTAGATTATTCTGCATACTTCTGACAAAAGACCCACCAAGATTATCGTAGAAAATGCATATCTCAACTTGAACCCCGACGAAATCAAAGATGTCGCCTGGTTCTGCATATCAAACGCACTGTGGAGTGGTGAAAACAACCAGAGAACGTGTTTCTCGCATTAAATAGCTCGAAAAGAGCGATCTCGAAGATCCTGGATACTTCTGACAGAAGTCTCACCAAGATTATCGTAGAAAATGCATATCTCAGCTTGAAACCCAACGAAAACCGAGTTATCTCCGGTTCTGCACATCAAACGTACCGTGGAGTGGTGAAAACACCAGAAAACGTGTTTCGCGCAGTAAGTAGCTCGAAAAGAGCGTTCTCGAAGATTCTGCATACTTCAGACAGAAGTCTCACCTGGATTATCGTAGAAAATGCATATCTCAGCCTGAAACCCGACCGAAACCAAGATATCTCCGGTTCTGCATGTCAAACGTACTGTGGAGTGGTGAAAACACCAGAAAACGTGTTTCGTGCATTAAGTAGCTCGAAAAGAGCGTTCTAGATGATTCTGCATAATTCTGACTGAAGTCTCACCAATATTATCGCAGAAAATGCATATCTCAGCTCGAAACCTCACGAAAATCAAGATGTTGCCGGTTCTGCATATCAAACGCACTGTGGAGTGGTGAAAACCACCAGAGAACGTGTTTCTCGCGTTAAATAGCTCGAAAAGGCCGATCGCGATAATTCTGCATACTTCTGACAGAAGTCTCACCAAGAATATCGTAGAAAATGCATATCTCAACTTGAACCCCGACGAAATCAGAGATGTCGCCGGTTCTGCATATCAAACGCACTGTGGAGTGGTGAAAACACCAGATAACGTGTTTCTCGCATTAAATAGCTCGAAAAGAGCGATCTAGATGATTCTGCATACTTCTGACAAAAGACCAACCAAGATTATCGCAGAAAATGCATATCTCTGCTTGAAACCCCACGAAAAACAAGATATCTACTGTTCTGCATATCCAACGAACTGTGGAGTGGTGAAAACACCAGATAACGTGTTTCTCGCATTAAATAGCTCGAAACGAGCGATCTCGATAATTAAGCATACTTCGGACAGATGTCTCACCAAGATTATGGTATAAAATGCATATCTCAGCTAGAAACCCCACGAAAACCAAGCTATCGCTGGTTCTGCATATCAAACGCACTGTGGAGTGCTGAAAACACCAGATAACGTGTTTGTCGCATTAAATAGCTCGAATAGAGCGATCTCGATGATTCTGCCTACATCGGACAGAAGTCTCACCAAGATTATCGTAAAAATGCGTATCTCAGCTTGAAACCCCACGAAAACCAAGATATCGCTGGTACTGCATATCAAACGCACTGTGGAGTGGTGAAAACACCAGATAACGTGTTTCTCGCATTAAATAGCTCGAAAAGAGCGATCTAGATGATTCTGCATACTTCTGACAAAAGACCCACCAAGATTATCGTAGAAAATGCATATCTCAACTTGAACCCCGACGAAATCAAAGATGTCGCCGGTTCTGCATATCAAACGCACTGTGGAGTGGTGAAAACAACCAGAGAACGTGTTTCTCGCATTAAATAGCTCGAAAAGAGCGATCTCGAAGATCCTGGATACTTCTGACAGAAGTCTCACCAAGATTATCGTAGAAAATGCATATCTCAGCTTGAAACCCAACGAAAACCGAGTTATCTCCGGTTCTGCACATCAAACGTACCGTGGAGTGGTGAAAACACCAGAAAACGTGTTTCGCGCAGTAAGTAGCTCGAAAAGAGCGTTCTCGAAGATTCTGCATACTTCAGACAGAAGTCTCACCAGGATTATCGTAGAAAATGCATATCTCAGCTTGAAACCCGACCGAAACCAAGATATCTCCGGTTCTGCATGTCAAACGTACTGTGGAGTGGTGAAAACACCAGAAAACGTGTTTCGTGCATTAAGTAGCTCGAAAAGAGCGATCTAGATGATTCTGCATAATTCTGACTGAAGTCTCACCAATATTATCGCAGAAAATGCATATCTCAGCTCGAAACCTCACGAAAATCAAGATGTTGCCGGTTCTGCATATCAAACGCACTGTGGAGTGGTGAAAACAACCAGAGAACGTGTTTCTCGCGTTAAATAGCTCGAAAAGGCCGATCACGATGATTCTGCATTCTTCTGACAGAAGTCTCACCAAGATTATCGTAGAAAATGCATATCTCAACTTGAACCCCGATGAAATCAAAGATGTCGCCGGTTCTGCATATCAAACGCACTGTGGAGTGGTGAAAACACCAGATAACGTGTTTCTCGCGTTAAATAGCTCGAAAAGGCCGATCACGATAATTCTGCATACTTCTGACAGAAGTCCCACCAAGATTATCGTAGAAAATGCACATCTCAGCTTGAAACCCCACGAAAACCAAGCTATCGCTGGTTCTGCATATCAAACGCACTGTGGAGTGCTGAAAACACCAGATAACGTGTTTGTCGCATTAAATAGCTCGAATAGAGCGATCTCGATGATTCTGCCTACATCGGACAGAAGTCTCACCAAGATTATCGCAGAAAATGCATATCTCTGCTTGAAACCCCACGAAAACCAAGATATCTACTGTTCTGCATATCCAACGAACTGTGGAGTGGTGAAAACACCAGATAACGTGTTTCTCGCATTAAATAGCTCGAAACGAGCGATCTCGATAATTAAGCATACTTCGGACAGAAGTCTCACCAAGATTATCGTATAAAATGCATATCTCAGCTTGAAACCCCACGAAAACCAAGCTATCGCTGGTTCTGCATATCAAACGCAGTGTGGAGTGCTGAAAACACCAGATAACGTGTTTGTCGCATTAAATAGCTCGAATAGAGCGATCTCGATGATTCTGCCTACATCGGACAGAAGTCTCACCAAGATTATCGTAAAAATGCATATCTCAGCTTGAAACCCCACGAAAACCAAGATATCGCCGGTTCTGCATATCCAACGCACTGTGGAGTGGTGAAAACACCGGATAAGGTTTTTCTCGTATTAACTAGCACGGAAAGAGCGATCTCGATGTTTCAGCATACTTCTGACAGAAGTCCCACCAAGATTATCGTAGAAAATGCATATCTCAACTTGAACCCCGACGAAATCAAAGATGTCGCCGGTTCTGCATATCAAACGCACTGTGGAGTGGTGAAAACAACCAGAGAACGTGTTTCTCGCAATAAATAGCTCGAAAAGAGCGATCTCGAAGATCCTGGATACTTCTGACAGAAGTCTCACCAAGATTATCGTAGAAAATGCATATCTCAGCTTGAAACCCAACGAAAACCGAGTTATCTCCGGTTCTGCACATCAAATGTACCGTGGAGTGGTGAAAACACCAGAAAACGTGTTTCGCGCAGTAAGTAGCTCGAAAAGAGCGTTCTCGAAGATTCTGCATACTTCAGACAGAAGTCTCACCAGGATTATCGTAGAAAATGCATATCTCAGCTAGAAACCCGACCGAAACCAAGATATCTCCGGTTCTGCATGTCAAACGTACTGTGGAATGGTGAAAACACCAGAAAACGTGTTTCGTGCATTAAGTAGCTCGAAAAGAGCGATCTAGATGATTCTGCATAATTCTGACTGAAGTCTCACCAATATTATCGCAGAAAATGCATATCTCAGCTCGAAACCTCACGAAAATCAAGATGTTGCCGGTTCTGCATATCAAACGCACTGTGGAGTGGTGAAAACCACCAGAGAACGTGTTTCTCGCGTTAAATAGCTCGAAAAGGCCGGTCACGATAATTCTGCATACTTCTGACGGAAGTCCCACCAAGATTATCGTAGAAAATGCATATCTCAACTTGAACCCCGACGAAATCAAAGATGTCGCCGGTTCTGCATATCAAACGCACTGTGGAGTGGTGAAAACACCAGATAACGTGTTTCTCGCATTAAATAGCTCGAAAAGAGCGATCTAGATGATTCTGCATCCTTCTGACGAAAGACCAACCAAGATTATCGCAGAAAATGCATATCTCAGCTGGAAACAGCACGAAAATCAAAATATCGCCGGTTCTGCATATCAAACGCACAGTGGAGTGGTGAAAACAACCAGAGATAGTGTTTCTCGCAATAAATAGCTCGAAAAGAGCGCTCTCGATGTTTCTGCATACTCCGGACAGAAGTCTCAACAAGATTATCGCAGAAAATGCATATCTCAGCTTGAAACCCCACGAAAACCAAGATATCTACTGTTCTGCATATCAAACACACTGTGGAGTGGTGAAAACACCAGATAACGTGTTTCTCGCATTAAATAGCTCGAAAAGGCCGATCACGATGATTCTGCATCCTTCTGACAGAAGTCTCTACCAAGATTATCGTAGAAAATGCATATCTCAACTTGAACCCCGACGAAATCAAAGATGTCGCCGGTTCTGCATATCAAACGCACTGTGGAGTGGTGAAAACACCAGATAACGTGTTTCTCGCACTACCCAGCTCGAAAAGAGCGATCTCGATGATTCAGCATACTTCGGACAGAAGTCTCACCAAGATTATCGCAGAAAATGCATATCTCAGCTTGAAACCCCACGAAAACCAAGCTATCGCTGGTTCTGCATATCAAACGCACTGTGGAGTGCTGAAAACACCAGATAACGTGTTTGTCGCATTAAATAGCTCGAATAGAGCGATCTCGATGATTCTGCCTACATCGGACAGAAGTCTCACCAAGATTATCGCAGAAAATGCATATCTCTGCTTGAAACCCCACGAAAACCAAGATATCTACTGTTCTGCATATCCAACGAACTGTGGAGTGGTGAAAACACCAGATAACGTGTTTCTCGCATTAAATAGCTCGAAACGAGCGATCTCGATAATTAAGCATACTTCGGACAGAAGTCTCACCAAGATTATCGTATAAAATGCATATCTCAGCTTGAAACCCCACGAAAACCAAGCTATCGCTGGTTCTGCATATCAAACGCAGTGTGGAGTGCTGAAAACACCAGATAACGTGTTTGTCGCATTAAATAGCTCGAATAGAGCGATCTCGATGATTCTGCCTACATCGGACAGAAGTCTCACCAAGATTATCGTAAAAATGCATATCTCAGCTTGAAACCCCACGAAAACCAAGATATCGCCGGTTCTGCATATCCAACGCACTGTGGAGTGGTGAAAACACCGGATAAGGTTTTTCTCGTATTAACTAGCACGGAAAGAGCGATCTCGATGTTTCAGCATACTTCTGACAGAAGTCCCACCAAGATTATCGTAGAAAATGCATATCTCAACTTGAACCCCGACGAAATCAAAGATGTCGCCGGTTCTGCATATCAAACGCACTGTGGAGTGGTGAAAACAACCAGAGAACGTGTTTCTCGCAATAAATAGCTCGAAAAGAGCGATCTCGAAGATCCTGGATACTTCTGACAGAAGTCTCACCAAGATTATCGTAGAAAATGCATATCTCAGCTTGAAACCCAACGAAAACCGAGTTATCTCCGGTTCTGCACATCAAATGTACCGTGGAGTGGTGAAAACACCAGAAAACGTGTTTCGCGCAGTAAGTAGCTCGAAAAGAGCGTTCTCGAAGATTCTGCATACTTCAGACAGAAGTCTCACCAGGATTATCGTAGAAAATGCATATCTCAGCTAGAAACCCGACCGAAACCAAGATATCTCCGGTTCTGCATGTCAAACGTACTGTGGAATGGTGAAAACACCAGAAAACGTGTTTCGTGCATTAAGTAGCTCGAAAAGAGCGATCTAGATGATTCTGCATAATTCTGACTGAAGTCTCACCAATATTATCGCAGAAAATGCATATCTCAGCTCGAAACCTCACGAAAATCAAGATGTTGCCGGTTCTGCATATCAAACGCACTGTGGAGTGGTGAAAACCACCAGAGAACGTGTTTCTCGCGTTAAATAGCTCGAAAAGGCCGGTCACGATAATTCTGCATACTTCTGACGGAAGTCCCACCAAGATTATCGTAGAAAATGCATATCTCAACTTGAACCCCGACGAAATCAAAGATGTCGCCGGTTCTGCATATCAAACGCACTGTGGAGTGGTGAAAACACCAGATAACGTGTTTCTCGCATTAAATAGCTCGAAAAGAGCGATCTAGATGATTCTGCATCCTTCTGACGAAAGACCAACCAAGATTATCGCAGAAAATGCATATCTCAGCTGGAAACAGCACGAAAATCAAAATATCGCCGGTTCTGCATATCAAACGCACAGTGGAGTGGTGAAAACAACCAGAGATAGTGTTTCTCGCAATAAATAGCTCGAAAAGAGCGCTCTCGATGTTTCTGCATACTCCGGACAGAAGTCTCAACAAGATTATCGCAGAAAATGCATATCTCAGCTTGAAACCCCACGAAAACCAAGATATCTACTGTTCTGCATATCAAACACACTGTGGAGTGGTGAAAACACCAGATAACGTGTTTCTCGCATTAAATAGCTCGAAAAGGCCGATCACGATGATTCTGCATCCTTCTGACAGAAGTCTCTACCAAGATTATCGTAGAAAATGCATATCTCAACTTGAACCCCGACGAAATCAAAGATGTCGCCGGTTCTGCATATCAAACGCACTGTGGAGTGGTGAAAACACCAGATAACGTGTTTCTCGCACTACCCAGCTCGAAAAGAGCGATCTCGATGATTCAGCATACTTCGGACAGAAGTCTCACCAAGATTATCGCAGAAAATGCATATCTCAGCTTGAAACCCCACGAAAACCAAGATATCGCTGTGTTCTGCATATCAAACGCACTGTGGAGTGGTGAATACAGCGGATAAGTTTTTTCTCGCATTAACTAGCTCGAAAAGAGCGATCTCGATGTTTCAGCATACTTCGGACAGAAGTCTCACCAAGATTATCGCAGAAAATGCATATCTCAGCTTGAAACCCCACGAAAACCAAGATATCGTCGGTTCTGCATATCATACGCACTGTGTAGTGGTGAAAACACCAGATAACGTGTTTCTCGCATTAAATAGCACGAAACGAGCGATCTCGATGATTAAGCATACTTCGGACAGAAGTCTCACCAAGATTATCGCAGAAAATGCATATCTCTGCTTGAAACCCCACGAAAACCAAGATATCTACTGTTCTGCATATCCAACGAACTGTGGAGTGGTGAAAACACCAGATAACGTGTTTCTCGCATTAAATAGCTCGAAACGAGCGATCTCGATAATTAAGCATACTTCGGACAGAAGTCTCACCAAGATTATCGTATAAAATGCATATCTCAGCTTGAAACCCCACGAAAACCAAGCTATCGCTGGTTCTGCATATCAAACGCACTGTGGAGTGCTGAAAACACCAGATAACGTGTTTGTCGCATTAAATAGCTCGAATAGAGCGATCTCGATGATTCTGCCTACATCGGACAGAAGTCTCACCAAGATTATCGTAAAATATGCATATCTCAGCTTGAAACCCCACGAAAACCAAGATATCGCTGGTACTGCATATCAAACGCACTGTGGAGTGGTGAAAACACCAGATATCGTGTTTCTCGCATTAAATAGCTCGAAAAGAGCGATCTAGATTATTCTGCATACTTCTGACAAAAGACCCACCAAGATTATCGTAGAAAATGCATATCTCAACTTGAACCCCGACGAAATCAAAGATGTCGCCTGGTTCTGCATATCAAACGCACTGTGGAGTGGTGAAAACAACCAGAGAACGTGTTTCTCGCATTAAATAGCTCGAAAAGAGCGATCTCGAAGATCCTGGATACTTCTGACAGAAGTCTCACCAAGATTATCGTAGAAAATGCATATCTCAGCTTGAAACCCAACGAAAACCGAGTTATCTCCGGTTCTGCACATCAAACGTACCGTGGAGTGGTGAAAACACCAGAAAACGTGTTTCGCGCAGTAAGTAGCTCGAAAAGAGCGTTCTCGAAGATTCTGCATACTTCAGACAGAAGTCTCACCTGGATTATCGTAGAAAATGCATATCTCAGCCTGAAACCCGACCGAAACCAAGATATCTCCGGTTCTGCATGTCAAACGCACTGTGGAGTGGTGAAAACACCAGAAAACGTGTTTCGTGCATTAAGTAGCTCGAAAAGAGCGTTCTAGATGATTCTGCATAATTCTGACTGAAGTCTCACCAATATTATCGCAGAAAATGCATATCTCAGCTCGAAACCTCACGAAAATCAAGATGTTGCCGGTTCTGCATATCAAACGCACTGTGGAGTGGTGAAAACCACCAGAGAACGTGTTTCTCGCGTTAAATAGCTCGAAAAGGCCGATCGCGATAATTCTGCATACTTCTGACAGAAGTCTCACCAAGAATATCGTAGAAAATGCATATCTCAACTTGAACCCCGACGAAATCAGAGATGTCGCCGGTTCTGCATATCAAACGCACTGTGGAGTGGTGAAAACACCAGATAACGTGTTTCTCGCATTAAATAGCTCGAAAAGAGCGATCTAGATGATTCTGCATACTTCTGACAAAAGACCAACCAAGATTATCGCAGAAAATGCATATCTCTGCTTGAAACCCCACGAAAAACAAGATATCTACTGTTCTGCATATCCAACGAACTGTGGAGTGGTGAAAACACCAGATAACGTGTTTCTCGCATTAAATAGCTCGAAACGAGCGATCTCGATAATTAAGCATACTTCGGACAGATGTCTCACCAAGATTATGGTATAAAATGCATATCTCAGCTAGAAACCCCACGAAAACCAAGCTATCGCTGGTTCTGCATATCAAACGCACTGTGGAGTGCTGAAAACACCAGATAACGTGTTTGTCGCATTAAATAGCTCGAATAGAGCGATCTCGATGATTCTGCCTACATCGGACAGAAGTCTCACCAAGATTATCGTAAAAATGCGTATCTCAGCTTGAAACCCCACGAAAACCAAGATATCGCTGGTACTGCATATCAAACGCACTGTGGAGTGGTGAAAACACCAGATAACGTGTTTCTCGCATTAAATAGCTCGAAAAGAGCGATCTAGATGATTCTGCATACTTCTGACAAAAGACCCACCAAGATTATCGTAGAAAATGCATATCTCAACTTGAACCCCGACGAAATCAAAGATGTCGCCGGTTCTGCATATCAAACGCACTGTGGAGTGGTGAAAACAACCAGAGAACGTGTTTCTCGCATTAAATAGCTCGAAAAGAGCGATCTCGAAGATCCTGGATACTTCTGACAGAAGTCTCACCAAGATTATCGTAGAAAATGCATATCTCAGCTTGAAACCCAACGAAAACCGAGTTATCTCCGGTTCTGCACATCAAACGTACCGTGGAGTGGTGAAAACACCAGAAAACGTGTTTCGCGCAGTAAGTAGCTCGAAAAGAGCGTTCTCGAAGATTCTGCATACTTCAGACAGAAGTCTCACCAGGATTATCGTAGAAAATGCATATCTCAGCTTGAAACCCGACCGAAACCAAGATATCTCCGGTTCTGCATGTCAAACGTACTGTGGAGTGGTGAAAACACCAGAAAACGTGTTTCGTGCATTAAGTAGCTCGAAAAGAGCGATCTAGATGATTCTGCATAATTCTGACTGAAGTCTCACCAATATTATCGCAGAAAATGCATATCTCAGCTCGAAACCTCACGAAAATCAAGATGTTGCCGGTTCTGCATATCAAACGCACTGTGGAGTGGTGAAAACAACCAGAGAACGTGTTTCTCGCGTTAAATAGCTCGAAAAGGCCGATCACGATGATTCTGCATTCTTCTGACAGAAGTCTCACCAAGATTATCGTAGAAAATGCATATCTCAACTTGAACCCCGATGAAATCAAAGATGTCGCCGGTTCTGCATATCAAACGCACTGTGGAGTGGTGAAAACAACCAGATAACGTGTTTCTCGCATTAAATAGCTCGAGAAGCGCGATCTCGATGATTCTGCATACTTCTAACAGAAGTCTCACAAAGATTATCGCAGAAAATGCATATCTCTGCTTGAAACCCCACGAAAACCAAGATATCTACTGTTCTGCATATCCAGCGAACTGTGGAGTGGTGAAAATCCCAGAAAACGTGTTTCTCGCATTAAATAGCTCGAAAACAGCGCTCTCGATGTTTCTGCATACTTCGGACAGATGTTTCACCAAGCTTATCGTAGAAAATGCATATCTCAGCTTGAAACCCGACGAAAACCAAGATATCTACTGCTCTGCATATCCAACGCACTGTGGAGTGGTGATAACACCAGATACCGTGTTTCTCGCATTAAGTAGCTCGAAACGAGCGATCTCGATGATTCTGCATACTTCGGACAGAAGTCTCAACAAGATTATCGCAGATAATGCATATCTCAGCTTGAAACCCCACGAAAACCAAGATATCTACTGTTCTGCATATCAAACCAACTGTGGAGTGGTGAAAACACCAGATAACGTGTTTCTCGCATTAAATAGCTCGAAAAGTGCGATCTCGATGATTCTGCATACTTCTAACAGAAGTCTCACCAAGATTATCGCAGAAAATGCATATCTCTGCTTGAAACCCCATGAAAACCAAGATATCTACTGTTCTGCATATCCAACGAACTGTAGACTGGTGAAAACCCCAGAAAACGTGTTTCTCGCATTAAATAGCTCGAAAAGAGCGCTCTCGACTTTTCTGCATACTTCGGACAGATGTTTCACCAAGCTTATCGTAGAAAATGCATATCTCAATTTGAAACCCGACGAAAACCAAAATATCTCCGGTTCTGCATATCCAACGCACTGTGGAGTGGTAAAAACACCAGATAACGTGTTTCTCGCATTAAATAGCTCGAAACGAGCGATCTCGATGATTCTGCATACTTCGGACAGAAGTCTCACCAAGATTATCGCAGAAAATGCATATCTCTGCTTGAAACCCCACGAAAACCAAGATATCTACTGTTCTGCATATCCAACGAACTGTGGAGTGGTGAAAACACCAGATAACGTGTTTCTCGCATTAAATAGCTCGAAACGAGCGATCTCGATAATAAAGCATACTTCGGACAGAAGACTCACCTAGATTATCGCAGAAAATGCATATCTCAGCTGGAAACACCACGAAAATCAAGATATCGCCGGTTCTGCATGTCAAACGCACTGTGGAATGTTGAAAACACCAGAAAACTTGTTTTTTCGCATTAAATCGCTCGAAAAGAGCGATCTAGATGATTCTGCATACTTCTGACAAAAGACTCACCAAGATTATCGCTGAAAATGCATATCTCAGCTTGAAACCCCACGAAAACCCAGATATCGCCGGTTCTGCATATCAAACCAACTGTGGAGTGGTGAAAACACCAGACAACGTGTTTCTCGCATTAAATAGATCGAAATGTGCGATCGCGATGATTCTGCATACTTCTAACAGAGGTCTCACCATGATTATCGCAGAAAATGCATATCTCTGCTAGAAACTCCACGAAAACCAAGATATCTCCTGTTCAGAATATCCAACGAACTGTGGAGTGGTGAAAACCCCGGAAAACGTGTTTCTCGCATTAAATAGCTCGAAAAGAGCGATCTAGATGATTCAGCATACTTCGGACGGAAGTCTCACCAAGATTATACTAGAAAATGCATATCTCAGCTTGAAACCCCACGAAAACCAGGATATCGCTGGTTCTGCATATCAAACGCACTGTGGAGTGGTGAAAACACCGGATAAGGTTTTTCTCGCAATAACTAGCTCGAAACGAGAGATCTCGATGCTTCTGCATCCTTCTAACAGAAGTCTCACCAAGATTATCGCAGAAAATGCATATCTCAGCTTGAAACCCCACGAAAACCAAGATATCGCCGGTTCTGCATATCAAACGCACTGTGGAGTGGTGAAAACACCAGAAAACTTGTTTTTTCGCATTAAATAGCTCGAAAAGAGCGATCTAGATGATTCTGCATACTTCTGACTGAAGTCTCACCAATATTATCACAGAAAATGCATATCTCAGCACGAAACCTCACGGAAATCAAGATGTTGCCGGTTCTGCATATCAAACGCACTGTGGAGTGGTGATAACACCAGATAACGTGTTTCTCGCATTCAATAGCTCGAAACGAGCGATCTCGATGCTTCTGCATACTTCTAACAGAAGTCTCACCAAGATTATCGCAGAAAATGCATATCTCAGCTTGAAACCCTACGAAAACCAAGATATCGCCGGTTCTGCATATCAAACGCACTGTGGAGTGGTGAAAACACCGGATAACGTGGTTGTCGCATTAAATAACTCGAATAGAGCGATCTCGATGATTCTGCATACTTCGGACAGAAGTCTCACAAAGATTATCGCAGGAAATGCATATCTCAGCTTGCAACCCCACGAAAACCAAGATATCTACTGTTCTGCATATCCAACGAACTGAGGAGTGGTGAAAACCCCAAAAAACGAGTTTCTCGCATTAGATAGCTCGAAAAGAGCGCTCTCGATGTTTCTGCATACTTCGGACAGATGTTTCACCAAGATTTTCGTAGAAAATGCATATCTCAGCTTGAAACCCGACGAAAACCAAAATATCGCCGGTTCTGCATATCAAACGCACTGTGGAGTGGTGAAAACACCAGAAAACTTGTTTTTTCGCATTAAATAGCTCGAAAAGAGCGATCTAGATGATTCTGCATACTTCTGACTGAAGTCTCACCAATATTATCGCAGAAAATGCATATCTCAGCACGAAACCTCACGAAAATCAAGATGTTGCCGGTTCTGCATATCAAACGCACTGTGGAGTGGTGATAACACCAGATAACGTGTTTCTCGCATTAAATAGCTCGAAACGAGCGATCTAGATGATTCTGCATACTTCGGACAGAAGTCTCATCAAGATTATCGCGGACAATGCATATCTCAGCACGAAACCTCACGAAAATCAAGATGTTGCCGGTTCTGCATATCAAACGCACTGTGGAGTGGTGATAACACCAGATAACGTGTTTCTCGCATTAAGTAGCGCGAAACGAGCGTTCTCGATGATTCTGCATACTTCGTATAGATGAAACACCAAGATTATCGCAGAAAATGCATATTTCAGCTGGAAACCCCATGAAAACCAAGTTATCGGCGGCTCTACATATCAAACGCACTGTGGAGTGGTCAAAACACCAGAAAACTTGTTTTTTCGCATTAAATAGCTCGAAAAGAGCGATCTAGATGATTCTGCACACTTCTGACTGAAGTCTCACCAATATTATCACAGAAAATGCATATCTCAGCACGAAACCTCACGGAAATCAAGATGTTGCCGGTTCTGCATATCAAACGCACTGTGGAGTGGTGATAACACCAGATAACGTGTTTCTCGCATTCAATAGCTCGAAACGAGCGATCTCGATGCTTCTGCATACTTCTAACAGAAGTCTCACCAAGATTATCGCAGAAAATGCATATCTCAGCTTGAAACCCTACGAAAACCAAGATATCGCCGGTTCTGCATATCAAACGCACTGTGGAGTGGTGATAACACCGGATAACGTGGTTGTCGCATTAAATAACTCGAATAGAGCGATCTCGATGATTCTGCATACTTCGGACAGAAGTCTCACCAAGATTATCGCAGGAAATGCATATCTCAGCTTGCAACCCCACGAAAACCAAGATATCTACTGTTCTGCATATCCAACGAACTGAGGAGTGGTGAAAACCCCAAAAAACGAGTTTCTCGCATTAGATAGCTCGAAACGAGCGTTCTCGATGATTCTGCATACTTCGTATAGATGAAACACCAAGATTATCGCAGAAAATGCATATTTCAGCTGGAAACCCCATGAAAACCAAGTTATCGGCGGCTCTACATATCAAACGCACTGTGGAGTGGTCAAAACACCAGAAAACTTGTTTTTTCGCATTAAATAGCTCGAAAAGAGCGATCTAGATGATTCTGCATACTTGTGACTGAAGTCTCACCAATATTATTGCAGAAAATGCATATCTCAGCTTGAAACCCCACGAAAACCAAGATATCGCTGGTACTGCATATCAAACGCACTGTGGAGTGGTGAAAACACCAGATAACGTGTTTCTCGCATTTAATAGCTAGAAAAGTGCGATCTCGAAGATTCTGCATACTTCTGACAAAAGACCCACCAAGATTATCGCCGAAAATGCATATCTCAGCTGGAAAAACCACGAAAATCAAGATATCGCCTGTTCTGCACATCAAACGCACTGTGGAGTGGTGAAACATCCAGAGAACGTGTTTCTCGCATTAAATAGCTCGAAACGAGCGATCTCGATGCTTCTGCATACTTCTAACAGAAGTCTCACCAAGATTATCGCAGAAAATGCGTATCTCAGCTTGAAACCCCACGAAAACCAAGATATCGCCGGTTCTGCATATCAAACCCTCTGTGGAGTGGTGAAAACACCGGATAACGTGTTTGTCGCATTAAATAACTCGAATAGAGCGATCTCGATGATTCTGCATACTTCGGACAGAAGTCTCACCAAGATTATCGTAGAAAATGCATATCTCAGCTTGAAACCCGACGAAAACCGAGTTATCTCCGGTTCTGCACATCAAACGTACCGTGGAGTGGTGAAAACACCAGAAAACGTGTTTCGCGCATTAAGTAGCTCGAAAAGAGCGTTCTCGAAGATTCTGCATACTTCTGACAGAAGTCTCGGCAGGTTTATCGTAGAAAATGCATATCTCAGCTTGAAACCCGAGCGAAACCAAAATATCTCCGGTTCTGCATGTCAAACGCACTGTGGAGTGGTGAAAACACCAGAGAACGTGTTTCTCGCATTAAGTAGCTCGAAACGAGCGTTCTCGATGATTCTGCATACTTCGTATAGATGAAACACCAAGATTATCGCAGAAAATGCATATTTCAGCTGGAAACCCCATGAAAACCAAGTTATCGGCGGCTCTACATATCAAACGCACTGTGGAGTGGTCAAGGACCCAGAAAACTAGTTTTTTCGCATTAAATAGCTAGAAAAGTGCGATCTCGAAGATTCTGCATACATCTGACTGAAGTCTCACCAATATTATTGCAGGAAATGCATATCTCAGCTTGAAGCCCCACGGAAACCAAGATATCGCTGGTTCTGCATATCAAACGCACTGCGGAGTAGTGAAAACCCCAGAAAACGAGTTTCTCACATTAAATAGCTCGAAAAGAGCGCTCTCGATGTTTCTGCATACTTCTGACAAAAGACCCACCAAGATTATCGCCGAAAATGCATATCTCAGCTGGAAAAACCACGAAAATCAAGATATCGCCTGTTCTGCACATCAAACGCACTGTGGAGTGGTGAAACATCCAGAGAACGTGTTTCTCGCATTAAATAGCTCGAAAAGTGCGATCCCGATGATTCAGCATACTTCGGACAGAAGTCTCACCAAGATTATCGCAGGAAATGCATATCGCAGCTTGAAACCCCACGAAAACCAAGATATCTCCGGTTCTGCATATCCAACGAACTGTGGAGTGGTAAAAACCTCAGAAAACGTGTATCTCGCATTAAATAGCTCGAAAAGAGCGCTCTCGACGTTCCTGCATACTTCGGACAGAAGTCTCACCAAGATTATCGCAGGAAATGCATATCTCACCTTGATACCCCACGAAAGCGAAGATATCGCTGGTTCTGCATATCAAGCGCACTGTGGAGTGGTGAAACCACCGGATAAGGTTTTTCTCGCATTAACTAGCTCGAGAAGAGCGATCTCGATGTTTCAGCATACTTCGGACAGAAGTCTCTCCAAGATTATCGCAGAAAATGCATATCTCAGCTTGAAACCCCACGAAAACCAAGTTATCGCCGGTTCTGCATATCAAACGCACTGTGGAGTGGTGAAAACACCGGATAAGGTTTTTCTCGCATTAACTAGCTCGAAAAGAGCGATCTCGATGTTTCAGCATACTTCGGACAGAAGTCTCTCCAAGATTATCGCTGAAAATGCATATCTAAGCTTGAAACCCCACGAAAACCCAGATATCGCCGGTTCTGCATATCATACGCACTGTGGAGTGGTGAAAACACCAGATAACGTGTTTCTCGCATTAAATAGCTCGAAACGAGCGATCTCGATGACTAAGCATACTTCGGACAGAAGTCTCACCAAGATTATCGTAAAAAATGCATATCTCAGCTTGAAACCCCACGAAAACCAAGATATCGCCGGTTCTGCATATCAAACGCCCTGTGGAGTGATGAAAACACCAGATAACGTGTTTCTCGCATTAAATAGCTCGAATAGAGCGATCTCGATGATTCTGCATACTTCTGACAGAAGACTCACCAAGATTATCGCAGAAAATGCATATTTCAGCTGGAAACCCCATGAAAACCAAGTTATCGGCGGCTCTACATATCAAACGCACTGTGGAGTGGTCAAAACACCAGAAAACTTGTTTTTTCGCATTAAATAGCTCGAAAAGAGCGATCTAGATGATTCTGCATACTTGTGACTGAAGTCTCACCAATATTATTGCAGAAAATGCATATCTCAGCTTGAAACCCCACGAAAACCAAGATATCGCTGGTACTGCATATCAAACGCACTGTGGAGTGGTGAAAACACCAGATAACGTGTTTCTCGCATTTAATAGCTAGAAAAGTGCGATCTCGAAGATTCTGCATACTTCTGACTGAAGTCTCACTAATATTATTGCAGAAAATGCATATCTCAGCTTGAAGCCCCACGGAAACCAAGATATCGCTGGTTCTGCATATCAAACGCACTGCGGAGTGGTGAAAACACCAGATAACGTGTTTCTCGCATTAGATAGCTCGAAAAGAGCGATCTAGATGATTCAGCATTCTTCGGACTGAAGTCTCACCAAGATTATCGCAGGAAATGCATATCTCAGCTTGCAGCCCCACGAAAACCAAGATATCTACTGTTCTGCATATCCAACGAACTGTGGAGTGGTGAAAACCCCAAAAAACGAGTTTCTCGCATTAGATAGCTCGAAAAGAGCGCTCTCGATGTTTCTGCATACTTCGGACAGATGTTTCACCAAGATTTTCGTAGAAAATGCATATCTCAGCTTGAAGCCCCACGAAAACCAAGATATCGCTGGTTCTGCATATCAAACGCACTGCGGAGTGGTGAAAACACCAGATAACGTGTTTCTCGCATTAGATAGCTCGAAAAGAGCGATCTAGATGATTCAGCATACTTCGGACTGAAGTCTCACCAATATTATCGCAGAAAATGCATATCTCAGCACGAAACCTCACGAAAATCAAGATGTTGCCGGTTCTGCATATCAAACGCACTGTGGAGTGGTGATAACACCAGATAACGTGTTTCTCGCATTAAATAGCTCGAAACGAGCGATCTCGATGCTTCTGCATACTTCTAACAGAAGTCTCACCAAGATTATCGCAGAAAATGCGTATCTCAGCTTGAAACCCCACGAAAACCAAGATATCGCCGGTTCTGCATATCAAACCCTCTGTGGAGTGGTGAAAACACCGGATAACGTGTTTGTCGCATTAAATAACTCGAATAGAGCGATCTCGATGATTCTGCATACTTCGGACAGAAGTCTCACCAAGATTATCGTAGAAAATGCATATCTCAGCTTGAAACCCGACGAAAACCGAGTTATCTCCGGTTCTGCACATCAAACGTACCGTGGAGTGGTGAAAACACCAGAAAACGTGTTTCGCGCATTAAGTAGCTCGAAAAGAGCGTTCTCGAAGATTCTGCATACTTCTGACAGAAGTCTCGGCAGGTTTATCGTAGAAAATGCATATCTCAGCTTGAAACCCGAGCGAAACCAAAATATCTCCGGTTCTGCATGTCAAACGCACTGTGGAGTGGTGAAAACACCAGAGAACGTGTTTCTCGCATTAAGTAGCTCGAAACGAGCGTTCTCGATGATTCTGCATACTTCGTATAGATGAAACACCAAGATTATCGCAGAAAATGCATATTTCAGCTGGAAACCCCATGAAAACCAAGTTATCGGCGGCTCTACATATCAAACGCACTGTGGAGTGGTCAAGGACCCAGAAAACTAGTTTTTTCGCATTAAATAGCTAGAAAAGTGCGATCTCGAAGATTCTGCATACATCTGACTGAAGTCTCACCAATATTATTGCAGGAAATGCATATCTCAGCTTGAAGCCCCACGGAAACCAAGATATCGCTGGTTCTGCATATCAAACGCACTGCGGAGTAGTGAAAACCCCAGAAAACGAGTTTCTCACATTAAATCGCTCGAAAAGAGCGCTCTCGATGTTTCTGCATACTTCTGACAAAAGACCCACCAAGATTATCGCCGAAAATGCATATCTCAGCTGGAAAAACCACGAAAATCAAGATATCGCCTGTTCTGCACATCAAACGCACTGTGGAGTGGTGAAACATCCAGAGAACGTGTTTCTCGCATTAAATAGCTCGAAAAGTGCGATCCCGATGATTCAGCATACTTCGGACAGAAGTCTCACCAAGATTATCGCAGGAAATGCATATCGCAGCTTGAAACCCCACGAAAACCAAGATATCTCCGGTTCTGCATATCCAACGAACTGTGGAGTGGTGAAAACCCCAGAAAACGTGTATCTCGCATTAAATAGCTCGAAAAGAGCGCTCTCGATGATTCTGCATACTTCTAACAGAAGTCTCACAAAGATTATCGCAGAAAATGCATATCTCTGCTTGAAACCCCACGAAAACCAAGATATCTACTGTTCTGCATATCCAGCGAACTGTGGAGTGGTGAAAATCCCAGAAAACGTGTTTCTCGCATTAAATAGCTCGAAAACAGCGCTCTCGATGTTTCTGCATACTTCGGACAGATGTTTCACCAAGCTTATCGTAGAAAATGCATATCTCAGCTTGAAACCCGACGAAAACCAAGATATCTACTGCTCTGCATATCCAACGCACTGTGGAGTGGTGATAACACCAGATACCGTGTTTCTCGCATTAAGTAGCTCGAAACGAGCGATCTCGATGATTCTGCATACTTCGGACAGAAGTCTCAACAAGATTATCGCAGATAATGCATATCTCAGCTTGAAACCCCACGAAAACCAAGATATCTACTGTTCTGCATATCAAACCAACTGTGGAGTGGTGAAAACACCAGATAACGTGTTTCTCGCATTAAATAGCTCGAAAAGTGCGATCTCGATGATTCTGCATACTTCTAACAGAAGTCTCACCAAGATTATCGCAGAAAATGCATATCTCTGCTTGAAACCCCATGAAAACCAAGATATCTACTGTTCTGCATATCCAACGAACTGTAGACTGGTGAAAACCCCAGAAAACGTGTTTCTCGCATTAAATAGCTCGAAAAGAGCGCTCTCGACTTTTCTGCATACTTCGGACAGATGTTTCACCAAGCTTATCGTAGAAAATGCATATCTCAATTTGAAACCCGACGAAAACCAAAATATCTCCGGTTCTGCATATCCAACGCACTGTGGAGTGGTAAAAACACCAGAAAACTTGTTTTTTCGCATTAAATAGCTCGAAAAGAGCGATCTAGATGATTCTGCATACTTCTGACTGAAGTCTCACCAATATTATCGCAGAAAATGCATATCTCAGCACGAAACCTCACGGAAATCAAGATATCGCCGGTTCTGCATATCAAACCAACTGTGGAGTGGTGAAAACACCAGACAACGTGTTTCTCGCATTAAATAGATCGAAATGTGCGATCGCGATGATTCTGCATACTTCTAACAGAGGTCTCACCATGATTATCGCAGAAAATGCATATCTCTGCTAGAAACTCCACGAAAACCAAGATATCTCCTGTTCAGCATATCCAACGAACTGTGGAGTGGTGAAAACCCCGGAAAACGTGTTTCTCGCATTAAATAGCTCGAAAAGAGCGATCTAGATGATTCAGCATACTTCGGACGGAAGTCTCACCAAGATTATACTAGAAAATGCATATCTCAGCTTGAAACCCCACGAAAACCAGGATATCGCTGGTTCTGCATATCAAACGCACTGTGCAGTGGTGAAAACACCGGATAAGGTTTTTCTCGCAATAACTAGCTCGAAACGAGAGATCTCGATGCTTCTGCATCCTTCTAACAGAAGTCTCACCAAGATTATCGCAGAAAATGCATATCTCAGCTTGAAACCCCACGAAAACCAAGATATCGCCGGTTCTGCATATCAAACGCACTGTGGAGTGGTGAAAACACCAGAAAACTTGTTTTTTCGCATTAAATAGCTCGAAAAGAGCGATCTAGATGATTCTGCATACTTCTGACTGAAGTCTCACCAATATTATCACAGAAAATGCATATCTCAGCACGAAACCTCACGGAAATCAAGATGTTGCCGGTTCTGCATATCAAACGCACTGTGGAGTGGTGATAACACCAGATAACGTGTTTCTCGCATTCAATAGCTCGAAACGAGCGATCTCGATGCTTCTGCATACTTCTAACAGAAGTCTCACCAAGATTATCGCAGAAAATGCATATCTCAGCTTGAAACCCTACGAAAACCAAGATATCGCCGGTTCTGCATATCAAACGCACTGTGGAGTGGTGAAAACACCGGATAACGTGGTTGTCGCATTAAATAACTCGAATAGAGCGATCTCGATGCTTCTGCATACTTCGGACAGAAGTCTCACCAAGATTATCGCAGAAAATGCATATCTCAGCTTGAAACCCCACGAAAACCAAGATATCGCCGGTTCTGCATATCAAACGCACTGTGGAGTGGTGAAAACACCAGAAAACTTGTTTTTTCGCATTAAATAGCTCGAAAAGAGCGATCTAGATGATTCAGCATACTTCGGACGGAAGTCTCACCAAGATTATACTAGAAAATGCATATCTCAGCTTGAAACCCCACGAAAACCAGGATATCGCTGGTTCTGCATATCAAACGCACTGTGGAGTGGTGAAAACACCGGATAAGGTTTTTCTCGCAATAACTAGCTCGAAACGAGAGATCTCGATGCTTCTGCATCCTTCTAACAGAAGTCTCACCAAGATTATCGCAGAAAATGCATATCTCAGCTTGAAACCCCACGAAAACCAAGATATCGCCGGTTCTGCATATCAAACGCACTGTGGAGTGGTGAAAACACCAGAAAACTTGTTTTTTCGCATTAAATAGCTCGAAAAGAGCGCTCTCGATGTTTCTGCATACTTCGGACAGATGTTTCACCAAGATTTTCGTAGAAAATGCATATCTCAGCTTGAAACCCGACGAAAACCAAAATATCGCCGGTTCTGCATATCAAACGCACTGTGGAGTGGTGAAAACACCAGAAAACTTGTTTTTTCGCATTAAATAGCTCGAAAAGAGCGATCTAGATGATTCTGCATACTTCTGACTGAAGTCTCACCAATATTATCGCAGAAAATGCATATCTCAGCACGAAACCTCACGAAAATCAAGATGTTGCCGGTTCTGCATATCAAACGCACTGTGGAGTGGTGATAACACCAGATAACGTGTTTCTCGCATTAAATAGCTCGAAACGAGCGATCTAGATGATTCTGCATACTTCGGACAGAAGTCTCATCAAGATTATCGCAGACAATGCATATCTCAGCACGAAACCTCACGAAAATCAAGATGTTGCCGGTTCTGCATATCAAACGCACTGTGGAGTGGTGATAACACCAGATAACGTGTTTCTCGCATTAAGTAGCTCGAAACGAGCGTTCTCGATGATTCTGCATACTTCGTATAGATGAAACACCAAGATTATCGCAGAAAATGCATATTTCAGCTGGAAACCCCATGAAAACCAAGTTATCGGCGGCTCTACATATCAAACGCACTGTGGAGTGGTCAAAACACCAGAAAACTTGTTTTTTCGCATTAAATAGCTCGAAAAGAGCGATCTAGATGATTCTGCATACTTGTGACTGAAGTCTCACCAATATTATTGCAGAAAATGCATATCTCAGCTTGAAACCCCACGAAAACCAAGATATCGCTGGTACTGCATATCAAACGCACTGTGGAGTGGTGAAAACACCAGATAACGTGTTTCTCGCATTTAATAGCTAGAAAAGTGCGATCTCGAAGATTCTGCATACTTCTGACTGAAGTCTCACTAATATTATTGCAGAAAATGCATATCTCAGCTTGAAGCCCCACGGAAACCAAGATATCGCTGGTTCTGCATATCAAACGCACTGCGGAGTGGTGAAAACACCAGATAACGTGTTTCTCGCATTAGATAGCTCGAAAAGAGCGATCTAGATGATTCAGCATACTTCGGACTGAAGTCTCACCAAGATTATCGCAGGAAATGCATATCTCAGCTTGCAGCCCCACGAAAACCAAGATATCTACTGTTCTGCATATCCAACGAACTGTGGAGTGGTGAAAACCCCAAAAAACGAGTTTCTCGCATTAGATAGCTCGAAAAGAGCGCTCTCGATGTTTCTGCATACTTCGGACAGATGTTTCACCAAGATTTTCGTAGAAAATGCATATCTCAGCTTGAAACCCGACGAAAACCAAAATATCGCCGGTTCTGCATATCAAACGCACTGTGGAGTGGTGAAAACACCAGAAAACTTGTTTTTTCGCATTAAATAGCTCGAAAAGAGCGATCTAGATGATTCTGCATACTTCTGACTGAAGTCTCACCAATATTATCGCAGAAAATGCATATCTCAGCACGAAACCTCACGAAAATCAAGATGTTGCCGGTTCTGCATATCAAACGCACTGTGGAGTGGTGATAACACCAGATAACGTGTTTCTCGCATTAAATAGCTCGAAACGAGCGATCTAGATGATTCTGCATACTTCGGACAGAAGTCTCATCAAGATTATCGCAGACAATGCATATCTCAGCACGAAACCTCACGAAAATCAAGATGTTGCCGGTTCTGCATATCAAACGCACTGTGGAGTGGTGATAACACCAGATAACGTGTTTCTCGCATTAAGTAGCTCGAAACGAGCGTTCTCGATGATTCTGCATACTTCGTATAGATGAAACACCAAGATTATCGCAGAAAATGCATATTTCAGCTGGAAACCCCATGAAAACCAAGTTATCGGCGGCTCTACATATCAAACGCACTGTGGAGTGGTCAAAACACCAGAAAACTTGTTTTTTCGCATTAAATAGCTCGAAAAGAGCGATCTAGATGATTCTGCATACTTGTGACTGAAGTCTCACCAATATTATTGCAGAAAATGCATATCTCAGCTTGAAACCCCACGAAAACCAAGATATCGCTGGTACTGCATATCAAACGCACTGTGGAGTGGTGAAAACACCAGATAACGTGTTTCTCGCATTTAATAGCTAGAAAAGTGCGATCTCGAAGATTCTGCATACTTCTGACTGAAGTCTCACTAATATTATTGCAGAAAATGCATATCTCAGCTTGAAGCCCCACGGAAACCAAGATATCGCTGGTTCTGCATATCAAACGCACTGCGGAGTGGTGAAAACACCAGATAACGTGTTTCTCGCATTAGATAGCTCGAAAAGAGCGATCTAGATGATTCAGCATACTTCGGACTGAAGTCTCACCAAGATTATCGCAGGAAATGCATATCTCAGCTTGCAGCCCCACGAAAACCAAGATATCTACTGTTCTGCATATCCAACGAACTGTGGAGTGGTGAAAACCCCAAAAAACGAGTTTCTCGCATTAGATAGCTCGAAAAGAGCGCTCTCGATGTTTCTGCATACTTCGGACAGATGTTTCACCAAGATTTTCGTAGAAAATGCATATCTCAGCTTGAAGCCCCACGAAAACCAAGATATCGCTGGTTCTGCATATCAAACGCACTGCGGAGTGGTGAAAACACCAGATAACGTGTTTCTCGCATTAGATAGCTCGAAAAGAGCGATCTAGATGATTCAGCATACTTCGGACTGAAGTCTCACCAATATTATCGCAGAAAATGCATATCTCAGCACGAAACCTCACGAAAATCAAGATGTTGCCGGTTCTGCATATCAAACGCACTGTGGAGTGGTGATAACACCAGATAACGTGTTTCTCGCATTAAATAGCTCGAAACGAGCGATCTCGATGCTTCTGCATACTTCTAACAGAAGTCTCACCAAGATTATCGCAGAAAATGCGTATCTCAGCTTGAAACCCCACGAAAACCAAGATATCGCCGGTTCTGCATATCAAACCCTCTGTGGAGTGGTGAAAACACCGGATAACGTGTTTGTCGCATTAAATAACTCGAATAGAGCGATCTCGATGATACTGCATACTTCGGACAGAAGTCTCACCAAGATTATCGTAGAAAATGCATATCTCAGCTTGAAACCCGACGAAAACCGAGTTATCTCCGGTTCTGCACATCAAACGTACCGTGGAGTGGTGAAAACACCAGAAAACGTGTTTCGCGCATTAAGTAGCTCGAAAAGAGCGTTCTCGAAGATTCTGCATACTTCTGACAGAAGTCTCGGCAGGTTTATCGTAGAAAATGCATATCTCAGCTTGAAACCCGAGCGAAACCAAAATATCTCCGGTTCTGCATGTCAAACGCACTGTGGAGTGGTGAAAACACCAGAGAACGTGTTTCTCGCATTAAGTAGCTCGAAACGAGCGTTCTCGATGATTCTGCATACTTCGTATAGATGAAACACCAAGATTATCGCAGAAAATGCATATTTCAGCTGGAAAACCCATGAAAACCAAGTTATCGGCGGCTCTACATATCAAACGCACTGTGGAGTGGTCAAGGACCCAGAAAACTAGTTTTTTCGCATTAAATAGCTAGAAAAGTGCGATCTCGAAGATTCTGCATACATCTGACTGAAGTCTCACCAATATTATTGCAGGAAATGCATCTCTCAGCTTGAAGCCCCACGGAAACCAAGATATCGCTGGTTCTGCATATCAAACGCACTGCGGAGTAGTGAAAACCCCAGAAAACGAGTTTCTCACATTAAATAGCTCGAAAAGAGCGCTCTCGATGTTTCTGCATACTTCTGACAAAAGACCCACCAAGATTATCGCCGAAAATGCATATCTCAGCTGGAAAAACCACGAAAATCAAGATATCGCCTGTTCTGCACATCAAACGCACTGTGGAGTGGTGAAACATCCAGAGAACGTGTTTCTCGCATTAAATAGCTCGAAAAGTGCGATCCCGATGATTCAGCATACTTCGGACAGAAGTCTCACCAAGATTATCGCAGGAAATGCATATCGCAGCTTGAAACCCCACGAAAACCAAGATATCTCCGGTTCTGCATATCCAACGAACTGTGGAGTGGTAAAAACCTCAGAAAACGTGTATCTCGCATTAAATAGCTCGAAAAGAGCGCTCTCGACGTTCCTGCATACTTCGGACAGAAGTCTCACCAAGATTATCGCAGGAAATGCATATCTCACCTTGATACCCCACGAAAGCGAAGATATCGCTGGTTCTGCATATCAAGCGCACTGTGGAGTGGTGAAACCACCGGATAAGGTTTTTCTCGCATTAACTAGCTCGAAAAGAGCGATCTCGATGTTTCAGCATACTTCGGACAGAAGTCTCTCCAAGATTATCGCAGAAAATGCATATCTCAGCTTGAAACCCCACGAAAACCAAGTTATCGCCGGTTCTGCATATCAAACGCACTGTGGAGTGGTGAAAACACCGGATAAGGTTTTTCTCGCATTAACTAGCTCGAAAAGAGCGATCTCGATGTTTCAGCATACTTCGGACAGAAGTCTCTCCAAGATTATCGCTGAAAATGCATATCTAAGCTTGAAACCCCACGAAAACCCAGATATCGCCGGTTCTGCATATCATACGCACTGTGGAGTGGTGAAAACACCAGATAACGTGTTTCTCGCATTAAATAGCTCGAAACGAGCGATCTCGATGACTAAGCATACTTCGGACAGAAGTCTCACCAAGATTATCGTAAAAAATGCATATCTCAGCTTGAAACCCCACGAAAACCAAGATATCGCCGGTTCTGCATATCAAACGCCCTGTGGAGTGATGAAAACACCAGATAACGTGTTTCTCGCATTAAATAGCTCGAATAGAGCGATCTCGATGATTCTGCATACTTCTGACAGAAGACTCACCAAGATTATCGCAGAAAATGCATATTTCAGCTGGAAACCCCATGAAAACCAAGTTATCGGCGGCTCTACATATCAAACGCACTGTGGAGTGGTCAAAACACCAGAAAACTTGTTTTTTCGCATTAAATAGCTCGAAAAGAGCGATCTAGATGATTCTGCATACTTGTGACTGAAGTCTCACCAATATTATTGCAGAAAATGCATATCTCAGCTTGAAACCCCACGAAAACCAAGATATCGCTGGTACTGCATATCAAACGCACTGTGGAGTGGTGAAAACACCAGATAACGTGTTTCTCGCATTTAATAGCTAGAAAAGTGCGATCTCGAAGATTCTGCATACTTCTGACTGAAGTCTCACTAATATTATTGCAGAAAATGCATATCTCAGCTTGAAGCCCCACGGAAACCAAGATATCGCTGGTTCTGCATATCAAACGCACTGCGGAGTGGTGAAAACACCAGATAACGTGTTTCTCGCATTAGATAGCTCGAAAAGAGCGATCTAGATGATTCAGCATACTTCGGACTGAAGTCTCACCAAGATTATCGCAGGAAATGCATATCTCAGCTTGCAGCCCCACGAAAACCAAGATATCTACTGTTCTGCATATCCAACGAACTGTGGAGTGGTGAAAACCCCAAAAAACGAGTTTCTCGCATTAGATAGCTCGAAAAGAGCGCTCTCGATGTTTCTGCATACTTCGGACAGATGTTTCACCAAGATTTTCGTAGAAAATGCATATCTCAGCTTGAAGCCCCACGAAAACCAAGATATCGCTGGTTCTGCATATCAAACGCACTGCGGAGTGGTGAAAACACCAGATAACGTGTTTCTCGCATTAGATAGCTCGAAAAGAGCGATCTAGATGATTCAGCATACTTCGGACTGAAGTCTCACCAATATTATCGCAGAAAATGCATATCTCAGCACGAAACCTCACGAAAATCAAGATGTTGCCGGTTCTGCATATCAAACGCACTGTGGAGTGGTGATAACACCAGATAACGTGTTTCTCGCATTAAATAGCTCGAAACGAGCGATCTCGATGCTTCTGCATACTTCTAACAGAAGTCTCACCAAGATTATCGCAGAAAATGCGTATCTCAGCTTGAAACCCCACGAAAACCAAGATATCGCCGGTTCTGCATATCAAACCCTCTGTGGAGTGGTGAAAACACCGGATAACGTGTTTGTCGCATTAAATAACTCGAATAGAGCGATCTCGATGATTCTGCATACTTCGGACAGAAGTCTCACCAAGATTATCGTAGAAAATGCATATCTCAGCTTGAAACCCGACGAAAACCGAGTTATCTCCGGTTCTGCACATCAAACGTACCGTGGAGTGGTGAAAACACCAGAAAACGTGTTTCGCGCATTAAGTAGCTCGAAAAGAGCGTTCTCGAAGATTCTGCATACTTCTGACAGAAGTCTCGGCAGGTTTATCGTAGAAAATGCATATCTCAGCTTGAAACCCGAGCGAAACCAAAATATCTCCGGTTCTGCATGTCAAACGCACTGTGGAGTGGTGAAAACACCAGAGAACGTGTTTCTCGCATTAAGTAGCTCGAAACGAGCGTTCTCGATGATTCTGCATACTTCGTATAGATGAAACACCAAGATTATCGCAGAAAATGCATATTTCAGCTGGAAACCCCATGAAAACCAAGTTATCGGCGGCTCTACATATCAAACGCACTGTGGAGTGGTCAAGGACCCAGAAAACTAGTTTTTTCGCATTAAATAGCTAGAAAAGTGCGATCTCGAAGATTCTGCATACATCTGACTGAAGTCTCACCAATATTATTGCAGGAAATGCATATCTCAGCTTGAAGCCCCACGGAAACCAAGATATCGCTGGTTCTGCATATCAAACGCACTGCGGAGTAGTGAAAACCCCAGAAAACGAGTTTCTCACATTAAATCGCTCGAAAAGAGCGCTCTCGATGTTTCTGCATACTTCTGACAAAAGACCCACCAAGATTATCGCCGAAAATGCATATCTCAGCTGGAAAAACCACGAAAATCAAGATATCGCCTGTTCTGCACATCAAACGCACTGTGGAGTGGTGAAACATCCAGAGAACGTGTTTCTCGCATTAAATAGCTCGAAAAGTGCGATCCCGATGATTCAGCATACTTCGGACAGAAGTCTCACCAAGATTATCGCAGGAAATGCATATCGCAGCTTGAAACCCCACGAAAACCAAGATATCTCCGGTTCTGCATATCCAACGAACTGTGGAGTGGTGAAAACCCCAGAAAACGTGTATCTCGCATTAAATAGCTCGAAAAGAGCGCTCTCGACGTTCCTGCATACTTCGGACAGAAGTCTCACCAAGATTATCGCAGGAAATGCATATCTCACCTTGATACCCCACGAAAGCGAAGATATCGCTGGTTCTGCATATCAAGCGCACTGTGGAGTGGTGAAACCACCGGATAAGGTTTTTCTCGCATTAACTAGCTCGAAAAGAGCGATCTCGATGTTTCAGCATACTTCGGACAGAAGTCTCTCCAAGATTATCGCAGAAAATGCATATCTCAGCTTGAAACCCCACGAAAACCAAGTTATCGCCGGTTCTGCATATCAAACGCACTGTGGAGTGGTGAAAACACCGGATAAGGTTTTTCTCGCATTAACTAGCTCGAAAAGAGCGATCTCGATGTTTCAGCATACTTCGGACAGAAGTCTCTCCAAGATTATCGCTGAAAATGCATATCTAAGCTTGAAACCCCACGAAAACCCAGATATCGCCGGTTCTGCATATCATACGCACTGTGGAGTGGTGAAAACACCAGATAACGTGTTTCTCGCATTAAATAGCTCGAAACGAGCGATCTCGATGACTAAGCATACTTCGGACAGAAGTCTCACCAAGATTATCGTAAAAAATGCATATCTCAGCTTGAAACCCCACGAAAACCAAGATATCGCCGGTTCTGCATATCAAACGCCCTGTGGAGTGATGAAAACACCAGATAACGTGTTTCTCGCATTAAATAGCTCGAATAGAGCGATCTCGATGATTCTGCATACTTCTGACAGAAGACTCACCAAGATTATCGCAGAAAATGCATATTTCAGCTGGAAACCCCACGAAAACCAAGTTATCGGCGGCTCTACATATCAAACGCACTGTGGAGTGGTCAAAACACCAGAAAACTTGTCTTTTCGCATTAAATAGCTCGAAACGAGCGATCTAGATTATTCTGCATACTTCTGACTGAAGTCTCACCAATATTATCGCAGAAAATGCATATTTCAGCTGGAAATCCCAAGAAAACCAAGTTATCGGCGGCTCTACATATCAAACGCACTGTGGAGTGGTCAAAACACCACAAAACTTGTTTTTTCGCATTAAGTAGCTCGAAACGAGCGATCTAGATGATTCTGCATACTTCTGACTAAAGTCTCACCAAGATTATCGCAGAAAATGCATATCTCAGCTGGAAACCCCACGAAAACCAAGATATCGCCGATTCTGCATATCAAACGCCCTGTGGAGTGATGAAAACACCAGATAACGTGTTTCTCGCATTACATAGCTCGAATAGAGCGATCTCGATGATTCTGCATACTTCTGACAGAAGACTCACCAAGATTATCGCTGAAAATGCATGTTCCAGCAGGAAACCCCACGAAAACCAAGTTATCGGCGGCTCTACATATCAAACGCACTGTGGAGTGGTCAAAACACCAGAAAACTTGTCTTTTCGCATTAAGTAGCTCGAAACGAGCGATCTAGATGATTCTGCATACTTCTGGCTGAAGTCTCACCAATATTATCGCAGAAAATGCATATTTCAGCTGGAAATCCCACGAAAACCAAGTCATCGGCGGCTCTACATATCAAACGCACTGTGGAGTGGTCAAAACACCAGAAAACTTGT